>CM060108.1:37152755-37407755 GCA_030522415.1 Channallabes apus
CACCGAGACCCAGGTGATGGAGGAATATGTAAACAACGCCCTGCGCCAAGGCACCATCAGGCCCTCCTCCTCACCTGCCGCCGCGGGGTTCTTCTTTGTGAAGAAGAGAGGCGGTGAACTTCGCCCTTGTGTCGACTATCGGGGGCTCAACAATCTCACCATCAAAAACCGACATCCTCTGCCTCTTACCAACTCAGCCCTGGACGCCCTCTCTGGCGCCACCGTCTTTACGAAGTTGGACCTCCGGAGCGCCTACAACTTGGTGCGCATCAGAGAGGGCGATGAGTGGAAGACGGCGTTCATCACCCCCACCGGACATTATGAAACCCTCGTCATCCCATTCGGACTGTGCAATGCCCCCGCCGCATTCCAACACTTCATCAATGACGTCCTTCGGGACATGCTCGGTCGGTGGGCATTCGCTTACCTGGACGACATTCTAATTTACTCACGCACCATGGAAGAACACACCCAGCACGTCAGGGCGGTTCTAAAGAGATTACTCGCCCACCAACTGTACTGCAAGTTGGAAAAGTGCGCTTTTCACGAGCGCTCCACCACGTTCCTGGGTTTTGTCATCTCGCCCCAGGGTGTGGCCATGGACCCGCAGAAGCTAGAGGTTGTGCGTCATTGGCCCCTACCCAAGACCCTCAAGCAGCTTCAACGGTTTCTCGGGTTTGCGAACTTTTATCGTCGCTTTATCCGGGACTACAGTACAGTTGCCGCCCCCCTAACCGCTCTGATCCGTCCCTCCTCTCTCCCTTTTCACCTCAACCCGGCAGCCGTCTCCGCTTTCCGATCACTTTGTCACCGCTTCACCACTGCACCGATTCTCCACCACCCAGATGCCAATAAACCATTCGTTGTAGAGGTGGATGCTTCAGATGTGGGCGCTGGAGCTATCCTCTCACAGCAAGGCCCAGACCAAAAACTACACCCATGTGGTTTTTTCTCCAGAAAATTTGACTCCACTCAGCAGCGATACGGGGTAGGGGACCGCGAACTGCTGGCCATAAAGTGGGCTCTGGAGGAGTGGCGTCACTGGCTCCAGGGCGTCAGTGAGCCATTCATAGTCTGGACGGACCACCAGAATCTAATCACCATCAGAACCATCAAACAGCTAAACCCACGACAGGCGCGGTGGGCATTATTCTTCGAGAATTATAACTTTCACCTCTCATACCGCCCGGGGTCCAAGAACACCAAAGCGGACGCCCTCTCCCGACAACTAGAGGTGGACCTCCCCCGGGCGGACCCCGCGCCTGTCCTCCCCTCTTCCAAGATCATCGCCCCCCTGCAACTGGACCTGGAAACGAGAGTGCGCCAGGCACGAGGTACAGAGACCGAACCGGCAGGTGTGCCACCTGGACGACTCTTCGTGCCCGAGAGGATGAGACCAGAGGTTCTCCACTGGGGACACTCCCCCAATTTCAGGCCATCCAGGCACCCGACGATCCCTCCAATTCCTCCAGCGGGACTTCTGGTGGCCGTCCATGACGAGGGACGTCCAAGAGTTCGTTCAGGCATGCCCAGTGTGCGCCAGGGCAAAAAACATCAACCAACCATCTCCAGGAGAACTGCAACCGCTCCCAGGCCCTCGATGGCCCTGGACGCACATTGCCGTTGACTTCATCACGGGCCTGCCGGCCTCCGAAGGAAAAGACACCATCCTCACGATCGTGGATCGGTTCTCTAAGACCGTGCACCTGGTGGCTCTCGCCGGACTCCCGTCAGCAAAGGAAACAGCAGAGCTGATTTTAGAGCACGTAGTCCGTCTGCATGGGTTCCCCAAGGATATCGTCTCGGACAGAGGGCCCCAGTTCACAGCCCGGTTCTGGAAGGCCTTCTGCCGTCTGATCGACTCCACCTGCAGTCTGTCTTCCGGATACCACCCACAGACTAACGGTCAGACGGAGCGGACCAACCAACAACTGGAGCGCTACCTGAGATGTTTCGTAGCGGACCGCCAGCGCTCCTGGGCACGCTACCTCATCTGGTCAGAGCTATCCCACAACCTCCACATCTCCTCTGCCACCAACCTAAGCCCATTTGAGGTATGCCACGGTTTCCAACCCTCCGTGTTCAACCACCCAGAGCTGGAGGTTGATGTACCGTCGGCCCAACAGTTGGTCCGCAGATGTCGGCGGCTCTGGATAACGACCAACCAGGCCATCCAACGTGCCAATGCCCGCTACACCCACCAACATCGCCGCCGACATCCTCCGGGACGACTATACCACGTAGGTGACAAGGTATGGCTTTCCACAAAGAATCTCCACCTCCACGCCGAGTCAAAGAAGCTTTCCCCCAGATTCATCGGACCATACCACATCACCCACAGAATTAACCCTGTCACCTACCGGCTCCAGCTGCCTGCGGCGCTCCGGATTCACCCAGTATTTCACCTATCCCAGTTCAAGCCCTTCATCACCTCACCCATGATCTCACAATCTCACCGTATGAAGCACATTTGAGGAACAGTTTCATAAATGGATTACAGGAGGACATCGCTCAGAAGGTGAAAAACACATGCGTTGGATGGGACACTGGAGAACTTAGTCTCATTGAACAACATGCAATATACGCGGAAAAGCTGGTATCACAAGAAAAAGATAAGCGCAACAAGAAGAGAGAAGACCAGAGTCACAATGCACAGCTCAGAGGTTGCAGATGGTAAGACAAACTGCGGATGTACAGTACAGGAGACGTGGAAGAGGACGAGGAGGACGTGGGAGAACAAATGGCTGTTATGCATGTGGAAGTGAAGACCATTGGATTAGAGACTGTCCGAGAAGGAGCAGAGGAGAGGAATGGATTAGGAGAGGTGAGGATCAGGGTGGAAATTGACAGAAAAAGGCCGTGGGCGTGGGGAGCAGACCCGAAGGAGAGGGTGAGTCAAAAATTTTTTTCCTACTAACACTTCTTGCTCTGATCGCAATGAAGAAAAGCTTGCTATCTTTTTCAATGATTCAATTCACGTTTGTATCTTAGAAACATCCACACATGCTACGTATGATCTTGAAGTACTGTATACAGTATCAGTAAAATGCCAACAATTGAATCGCAGCTCCACGACAAACAAAATTCATTTTGCTACATTCCATGCAGGTCATTCAGTCATTAAAGTGTGTGAATTTGACAGTTTAGTGAAACAGAGTGGCAGATTCCTGAACTCTGTGGGCACTTCAGGACATGCAGCTGAAAAGAGCCTCATAAAGCCAAGCGTGTGGCTTTTTCCAGGTGTACATGATAAATTTAGATTTTTTGCTCTTATTGCTGCCCAGTAAATCTATTGGGGTGAAGATTTCATATGTAAATTAGGTATAAAACTCTTGAGACTAAACCAGTATTGAGCCTGAGGATTTCACTCTTGTGAAATGTGATCCGTTGCCCCTGTTGTATGTGTATGAATGGAAGCTCTGCACTTCAACTGTGAGTTCAGTAAATGCTACAGTGATAGACAAATATATGCCAGTAAACACATTACACTACAGTGGTGTGAAAAACTATTTGCCCCCTCCTGATTTCTTATTCTTTTGCATGTTTGTCACACAAAATGTTTCTGATCATCAAACACATTTAACTATTAGTCAAAGATAACACAAGTAAACACAAAATGCAGTTTTTAAATGAGGGGTTTTCTTATTTAGGGAGAAAAAAGATCCAAACCTACATGGCCCTGTGTGAAAAAGTAATTGCCCCCTGAACCTAATAACTGGTTGGGCCACCCTTAGCAGCAATAACTGCAATTACTTAAACAAGAAATCACTTAAATAGGAGTTACCTGACACAGAGAAGTAGACCAAAAGCACTTCAAAAGCTAGACATCATGCCAAGATCCAAAGCAATTCAGGAACAAATGAGAACAAAAGTAATTGAGATCTATCAGTCTGGTAAAGGTTATAAAGCAATTTCTAAAGGTTTGGGACTCCAGCGAACCACAGTGAGAGCCATTATCCACAAATGGCAAAAACATGGAACAGTGGTGAACCTTCCCAGGAGTGGCCGGCGGACCAAAATTACCCCAAGAGCGCAGAGACAACTCATCCAAGAGTCCACAAAAGACCCCAGGACAACATCTAAAGAACTGCAGGCCTCACTTGCCTCAATTAAGGTCAGTGTTCACGACTCCACCATAAGAAAGAGACTGGTCAAAAACGGCCTGCATGGCAGATTTCCAAGGCGCAAACCACTTTTAAGCAAAAAGAACATTAAGGCTCGTCTCAATTTTGCTAAAAAACATCTCAATGATTGCCAAGACTTTTGGGAAAATACCTTGTGGACCGACGAGACAAAAGCTGAACTTTTTGGAAGGTGCATGTCCCGTTACATCTGGCGTAAAAGTAACACAGCATTTCAGAAAAAGAACATCATACCAACAGTAAAATATGGTGGTGGTAGTGTGATGGTCTGGGGTTGTTTTGCTGCTTCAGGACGTGGAAGGCTTGCTGTGATAGATGGAACCATGAATTCTACTGTCTACCAAAAAATCCTGAAGGAGAATGTCCGGCCATCTGTTCGTCAACTCAAGCTGAAGCAATCTTGGGTGCTGCAGCAGGACAATGACCCAAAACACACCAGCAAATCCACCTCTGAATGGCTGAAGAAAAACAAAATGAAGACTTTGGAGTGGCCTAGTCAAAGTCCTGACCTGAATCCTATTGAGATGTTGTGGCATGACCTTAAAAAGGCGGTTCATGCTAGAAAACCCTCAAATAAAGCTGAATTACAACAATTCTGCAAAGATGAGTGGGCCAAAATTCCTCCAGAGCGCTGTAAAAGACTCGTTGCAAGTTATCGCAAACGCTTGATTGCAGTTATTGCTGCTAAGGGTGGCCCAACCAGTTATTAGGTTCAGGGGGCAATTACTTTTTCACACAGGGCCATGTAGGTTTGGATTTTTTTTCTCCCTAAATAATAAAACCCCTCATTTAAAAACTGCATTTTGTGTTTACTTGTGTTATCTTTGACTAATAGTTAAATGTGTTTGATGATCAGAAACATTTTGTGTGACAAACATGCAAAAGAATAAGAAATCAGGAGGGGGGCAAATAATTTTTCACACCACTGTATGTGTCACATATCTCATTTTTTTAAAGATAAGCTCAGATGTGTAGTTAATGTGGATATAAGGAGTGTGCACATGAGAAAATGTAGCACAAGTGTCACACTAATGTCGCTTAATCACAGTAGGGACACCCCTAATGTGTTATTGGATAAAAGTAATAAGGATGAGGAAAAAAAAAATAATAATAATAATATTGGGCCTTTGAGTGACATGTGGTATGAATGAGAGTGATTGAGAATGAACCTCTTATCTGACATTACATTACAGCCACAGAGAAACAAATGCTGATGAAATGCTGAAAAATCATGTGTTAAAGTATAAAAGAACTGTATATATTACAGTACCTACAGTCACAAGACCTGGCCAGGCAGAAAAAATTATCAGCATGCGGAGCTTTTTCTTTTCTTTAAAAAAAAAAAAAAAAAAGAATTTGTTTATCATTACTCACTAAAATGTATGGGCTAATGGGAAGCATGATGTAGGTTTAATTAAGGGAAGTGAACTGGCGGTGATCACCCCAAAGTAAAATTTAGGCCCTACAAACTTCATACTGTATCTACCCGAGTCTTTAACTGAAATAATTCCGGTGTTTAATTCTTTATTTTAAAGCTGTTGTCATGGTAAACATCAGCAACTTCTTATTGTCCAGCAGAACAAGGTCATAAAGCAAACCATATAAAAGCTACAATTCGCACATACAAGTCATGTCTTAGGTCAAACTGTTTTGGGACAAGATAAAACTTTGGATCCAAGTACAGTAGTAGTCCAAAATATTCTAAAACAAATAAGAAAATTGACGCTAAAGTAGAAATGTAAAAAGTAAAAGTGTTTTATTGCAGAAAAGTTAATTTGATCTGCAGTATGCAATCCTCGAGGCCCCAGTGAGATACACACTCATGGGAAGGGTCAACTGGCCCAGAGTGCACTTAGTTGAACTCCAGAAGCAAGAACAATCTTTAATTGAATCAAATTTGGCAGTATAAACTATAATATTGGACATTTCAAATTCTAAAAGGCCTTTTACAAAAACTGTTGATGAAAAGAATTGTTGCATGATTTCAGACTGGCTGCAGAAAAAAAGAGAGAGAGAAACAATGAGATCTTTATCTCACTTCTCAGCCAAATCAGATCCTGTAGCAGCAGCATCACCCATGTGTTCATGTCCAGTACCAGAAGCTGAGAAGGCAGGTATAGAATAAAGATGTATAGTGGGCTACAGTAATTTGGCATTTCTAGTTCATGAAGTTTCAGTATCTTTTATACAGAGAAGAATCACACTTATTTGCAACAGAGTGGTTAAAGTACAATACTAAATTATAAATATCACTGTGGAAAGATGTATAATTCTAACCCTCTAACTCCTTTCTTTCACTGTTAAACAGCTTTGTTCCACTAGGATTGATCCACAGTAAGTGCCACTACAGAATCCGGATATAAAATGAACGTGGATGGAACAATATTTTGTGATAGAGAAATAGGTGTTAACAGGAGTTTGTCATAGTTATAGCACATGAAATTTAAATAGTGTAAATGTAATGCTCAAACTAACAAATTAGATTCTATTTCAGAAAAACAGATGCAGCAGTGAAGGCCGTGGCCAAACTTCCCCTTTCCTATAACCATAACATGTGTGTCTAATGCGCTCACCCCCACAGCTAACCTTGAAGAGCTTCAGAGCTACAGTCACTCCAGGAGAGGAAACAGTCTGGAGAAAAGCGGGATGTGTTTTCACAGAAGGGGTTTGGTACGACCCTAATCACAAGCCGTGTCTACCTATAAAGCTATTTCTTTCTATGCTAAGTTGACACACGGGTAAGGACCATGTGTCAAAAGGGGGAATAAGCGATAGTACTGTATGTGCATTTGTGTTACTAATAACATACTGTACTGTAGATAAAGGAATTAAGATGAAGCCAGAGCACACAAAAAGTAAAAGGACATTGTGAAGATGGAATGTTATGTTATTGTGCAAAACTCTTTGAGGATTTATTTTTAATACAGGCCCACTGACAGTGCTCCTAACACCACAAAAAGAAGTCAAAGTAGTGGAAACAGATGGGGTACACGCCAGCAACCCAAACATGTTCCAGAACCTAAGAGAAAACAACACCGAGGTCAACAAGGGTGAACAGTGAGGTGCTAGTAACCTCTCCTGTAAACCCCAACAGACCCTCACCTGCACGCAAAGTGCATGGGTCAGAAGAACCAACTAGAGTGACAGAAACAACGCAGAACCACAACTCTACACTCAAATTCATCACAACAATAAGTACACTACATTTGAGGACAACACATGAAGAAATTGTAAGGTGTCAAAGTAGCAGTAGCACTGTGTAACATTGGTGACATATAAAAGTAATTAGAGTTAAAAGTAAGTGTTGTAACTACTGACAGGATAGAAGACTGTTTTAGAGGATGGAGAATATTAGTTACTGAGATTATTCACACTACAGACATTGAATTAGCTGGACTGGACCCTTGGTTACAAATGAGAAAACAACACCCCAAAGCAATTTGGGTAATTTTAGGAATAATAATAGTTATGGTTACCCTGATGTGCCTACTTATTGAGAATTCGGAGAGAAACGGCCATGGTAATGTCTATTCAACAAACTCAAGCCACATGCATTTAACTAGAATAAAGAGAAGAGACAGCATGATAAAAAGGCATAAGGCTAATCTCAATAGATGTGCAGGGAAATTGGGAATGTGCGCTATCATTAGACATTGCTGATAATATAACAGACATACATAACCTCTTGTGTTGTGTATGCCATGTCATGTCCTCGTGCTGGGTAGCACTGCCCCTAAATAATGTCACAGCAGCAGAAGCAAATGCAGACAACACGTCTTGTATCATACCGATAACCACCATGGCCATCTTACAGATATCAGCATAATACAAACAAACAGGGAGGCCAAACCCAGCAGTACCTGAGTGTAATTATTCCAATAACCTATGTTTTGATGCGCCAGGGAGCTATTGCTCCCCATTGCCTGTTAAGAAATATGAAGACAATTCTACTTATATGGTCCCATGGCAAAAAGGAGACACGTGCGTTGTGCAAGATCAAAAGGAAAATGGGGAACCTTACTTAGGATGGCCTGGATGCACCACTTACGTTCGTATAACCAATCGTTCAAAAGGTAGGTCACCTAAATGTAGTATAGATGGTAATTATTTTCCAAATGATGGTAGTTGCCCGTTCATAGAACTATTGTCAACAAACACAGTAATATGTGACCTTACCTAGGTATTTCAATTGGACAGGCTCATGATATCCTGCATATGTAACTCCTAGTGTGTCAGTACACACAGAAAATCCATGGGGGCCACGGATGTCAGAGAATAGAAGAAAAAAAGATGTCCCTATTAAATTTCATGGTTACACTTTAGGAAACCCGTGGACTAGCCCAGGAGTAAATGTAGGCTGGTCACTCTTCCTCGGCGGAGGAACAGCTGTAGCCCTAAACAAGGTAAATGGTTTAGCATACATGTTACTGATACTAAAAAATGACACCGTAAATGCCTTGCAGTTAGTAAATGATGAACTTAAGCAGGTTAGAGAGATCACAATTCAAAATAGAATGGCTCTGGATATTTTACTGGCCGAGAGAGGTGGAGTGTGTAAAGTTCTAAACACCTCTTGTTGTTTCTATGTACCTCATCAGAATATCAGCAACATCATAAACCACATGAAGAAGGCTTTGCAACCACCTCCCCAAGTAGAGTCTTAGATCTCGTGGTTAACGCAATTATGGGGAGGCTGGGGTTATTGGCTGGTTTATAGTGTTTTACCAATTGGGATTATAATCTTGTTAGTCCTCTATATAACACCCTGTATTTGCAGATGTATACAGGGACTAGTTCTGAACACAGTAAAATATCAAATGTTAAGACAGACTGACAACATAAAACGGAAAATGGACTGGGACGACCCGACTTCTGACAGAGTTCAAAATTCCGGTGACTATCATTTTGAATGTTTAGATCATGATATGGAAGAAGACATAATGTAAATCTTTAGATAAATATAATGCATGTATATTTAAGTAGGTATATTTAATGCTTTTGTGTCAGGGGCCTGTCCCCATAAAGACAGCTGTAGTGTCCTCTGTGTGCATTAGAGTGCTAGTGGTGATGTTAAAAACCCAGGTTGGAGAGACAATATCTGATGAAATTTACCTAATGCATAGCTTATTAGTATTGTTTTGAATTGTAGAATTAAAATATTTAGGTTGTCATAGAATGACAAAAGGGGGAAATTGTCAAGGAAAAATCATTTTAATTATGTATTAATTCTGATCCTTGTAGTAAGTGTGTAACGTAGACGTTAGAAGTTTGAACTTGGTTGTCGAAGCTTAGAGACACAAGGCCGAGAACAGAATAGAAACAACATGATTGTAGTTGTCCCTGAATAAATGATAAGGTATAGTCATCTGGTCTGGGGCAGATAAAGAGTCATGAGTTTGAATGTAGGAAATTCATGTACGGGGCGTTGATTATGTTAACAGAGATGTTTGTGTATGAAAGAGATCACCTTTCTCTATGCTGCAACTGTTTGCTGTATGAGACTGGTCCTTCTGCAGAAGTTTAAAATAAAACCTTTGTTACTTTGCTCTTACCCAGTGTATGGATTACTTGTCTTAATAATATTTTCAGGATTTCCACCACAATACATACATTAAACTCCTCTGTCTCTGTCAGGGATTTCCTTCTCTGCAAGAGAAAACCACAGTGCAGGAGGACATTTAGGACAGAGGTTAATCATATGTGTTCATCATTTTTGTCTTCCTGCTCCTTCACACAAGCATCTACACATTCAGACACACTCATGCATGCCAGAGGTAGACCATAATAAAGTTTATTGACTTTACTGTAGCTTAGTACATTCCATGCACTTTATTTTGACTATTAAATCATTACATTGTAGTCACTATAGCCCCATCATAAGAGTTATTGTCATGCTGGCGTTATGAAGTCTTTATAGAGCATAAGTAGCAGACACATTTCACCATTAACTGTTCAAAGGAGATTAATGCATTTTTTGGACGCCTTCAGCATTCCTTTACAATGTAGAAAGAAATAAAAATCAGGAACCATCATGGAGTTAGAAAGTGACCTCAAACTTTTGAACGGTAATGTAGTTGTATGTATTACAGTTCACATCACTAACAATTAATTATATTACACATGTTATCTATTACCTTGTCAGTGTGGGGTAATGTGTAGTGTCTTTAAGCACAACAAGAACTACAGAGCAAAGTCAAATTCTTTGCAGACTCTAAAAATAGAAAACCACAATTCATCTTTTACCAGAGTAATATATCAGTAGAAGAAAGCCGAGGTTGGAACTGCCATGCAGGAGGTCTAGAGGAAGACCAAAGAGGAGATGTATTGAGAGAGGATATGAAGTTAGTTGCGAGAGCAAAGGATGCAGAGAATAGGGTTAGATGGAGGCAGATGATTCACTGTGTTCACGGGCGGTTCAGAGGTGGCTGAGCTGAAGTGAACCCAATAGCAGACAAGCAGTGATTAACTGGCAGAAAATAAATGTTTAATCTTTATTTTACATACACTGAGACTTGTGTAAGCAGATGCAGCAGGAGCAGGAGAGAGAAGCAGTGGCTGTGTGTGCTTAGTGACTGGGAGAGAGGGGAAGCCTTTAATGACGCGAGCGGAGGCGGGGCTATGACGCGAGGGAATCTCCACAAAGTCAAATGCCGGGAATCCTCTCGGATCTTTATGAGCGATTCCTCTTTGTCAATCCGCTTAGCACGTAGAGGTTGGAGGAATGCAGCAGCTTGTTCTCTTCGGCGCGCACCGCGGTTGTCCCTCTCCTTTGTTTTAAGGCGAAGATCGGCGCGCACCGCGAATGTATTCCCTCGGCGAACACGGGAGCGCTCGAATGCGGAAATGCTCGCGTCGGTGGAGAACAGCCGGCTGGCGAAGAAGGCGAAGTGGTGGCTGGAAGAATCGTCTTTGTCCAGGCTAAAGTCGGTATCCGATAATCCAGCAACGAGAGCAAACGAATCCAAACCGTGAGTACAAATCCGAATCCTGAAAGCATGCGAGGTCATACACAAAGATCAGTCCGACAATGACAGAAGTACCAGGAGGGGCGTAGGCGAGAGAGAAGTCCGAGAAACAGGCAGGGTCGATAACAGGCTAGGGTAAACTGAGAACTACTTGACAAAATAAACACGAGTAAGATACTGCGGCACTGAATGGTCTTCTCAGCGTGCTTAAAAAGCCTAGAGATGATTGCATGATCAGGTTCAGGTGTGCTCGAGCGGCAGGTGAGCTTGCTGGAGGAAAAACCTGGAGTGGAGTTTTAGGGTTTGGAGGTGCTGGGTTGATCTGGCAGGCATGTGACACTGTGGAGGCCCACTTAACGGGAGCAGACAAAAAACAAAGAGGAATTTAAAAGAGGAAATGCACTTTTGCTCGAGTACTTCAGTTGAATGCAGCAGAAATACTGTAGGCAAGAGTAAGGATTTGAATGACTTGGTCCAAACTGTGATGGTTAGTTGACTGTGTAAAAGCAACTCCAAAACAGCAGTCTCTGCAAGGTCTGAATTGGTCAAGACCTATCAAATGTGGTCCATGGGGGAAAACTGGTGAACTAGCAGCAGGGTCATGGGCAGCCGAGGCTCATTGTTGCATGTGTTGAGTGAAGGCCAGCATGTGTAGATTGAGCCAATAGAAGAATTGCTGTAATTCAAATTCATGAAAAATGTAATGCTGATTCCAATAGGAAGGTGTGAGAACACACTGCATCACTGTTAGTTGGCTACATAGCTGCAGATCAGTCAGGGTGCCCATGTTGACTCATGTCAAACAAAGTGACTACAAGGTGCATATGAGCATCAGAACTGGACCACGGAGCAATGAAAGAAGTTGACCTGGTCTGACGAAGCATATTTTCTATTGCATCATGTGGATGGCCAGGTATGTACTTTGCTTACCTGTTGGCACTAGGAAAGGAAGGTAAGCTGGTGGAGGCATGGTGCTTTCCCATGTGAAACAAAAGTATGCAATAGTATATTAATTCCTATTATGTCAAAGCATACCTTAGTGTACAGTGCATCCATAAAGTATTCACAGCGCTTCACTTTTCCCACATTTTGTTACGTATGTTACAGCCTTATTCTAAAATTGATTAAATTCATTATAAATATCAGGACTCCTCAGTAAAAGGCACATGACAGCTGGCCTGGAGTTTGCCAAATGGCACCTCAAGGACTCTGAGACCGTGAGAAACATTTTTTTTGTTTGTTTGTTTTTAGTGGGTTTCCTCCGGGTACTCTGGTTTCATCTCACAGTCCAAAGATATGCAGATTAGACTTACTGGCGTTCCCAAATTGCCCGTAGTGTGTGAGTGTGTGTATGCCCTGCAATGGATTGGCACCCTGTCCAGGGTGTACCCTGCCTCGTGCCCTAAGCCTCCTGGGATAGGCTCCAGGTCCCACAAACCTGGTTACAGGATAAAGCTGTATAGAAGATGAGTGAGAGTAATTTTGTACTAAGTGTATTTAAGATGTAATTAACTTCTACAAAAGCACAATTTTACGTTTACTAAAGGTAAGGTACTTTTATATGCTAAAGGGAAACTACTTCAAGTTTACTTAGTTCACTTGAAGTATATGGTGACTGACACAATTATTGACACAGTAATTAATTTGATTAAAGTATACATTTAATTATTTAATGTATTATAAGTACATTACATAAGTAATATACCAGGAATATACTCGTACTGTATCACTGCAGTAGCTTGCTGTTAAACTTCCTTAATACACTTAAAATTCTCTGCCTGTACACTAAAGGATGCTTTGGCATGCTACTGTAGGATTTAATACACATAGCATACTTTCTTTCTCACCTGGGGGGAAACATGTCAACTATTTTTGAGGTGGTAAATGCAAATCCTCATCTGTGGAATGTGCTGGAAAAACAAGTCTGACCCATGCAGACTCCACCTCACAACTTACCCCAGGACTTACAGTATATGAGTCAACTAAATTATACAGACTTCAGGAAATAAAAAAATAGTATGATGTATATAACACTAATATTAATAATATCATGTGATTATCATAATTAATCATACAGTGGTGTGAAAAACTATTTGCCCCCTTCCTAATTTCTTATTCTTTTGCATGTTTGTCACACTTAAATGTTTCTGATCATCAAAAACCGTTAACTATTAGTCAAAGATAACATAATTGAACACAAAATGCAGTTTTTAAATGAAGGTTTACGTTATTAAGGGAGAAAAAAAACTCCAAATCTACATGGCCCTGTGTGAAAAAGTGATTGCCCCCCTTGTTAAAAAATAACTTAACTGTGGTTTATCACACCTGAGTTC
This sequence comes from Channallabes apus, assembly GCA_030522415.1. Lineage (NCBI taxonomy): Eukaryota > Metazoa > Chordata > Actinopteri > Siluriformes > Clariidae > Channallabes > Channallabes apus. Next base: position 37,166,196 of record CM060108.1, read on the forward strand.
AATTTCTGTAGTCACCCCCAGGCCTGATTACTGCCACACCTGTTTCCATCAAGAAATCACTTAAATAGGAGCTACCTGACACAGAGAAGTAGACCAAAAGCACCTCAAAAGCTAGACATAATGCCAAGATCCAAAGAAATTCAGGAACAAATGAGAACAAAAGTAATTGAGATCTATCAGGCTGGTAAAGGTTATAAAGCCATTTCTAAAGCTTTGGGACTCCAGCGAACCACAGTGAGAGCCATTATCCACAAATGGCAAAAACATGGAACAGTGGTGAACCTTCCCAGGAGTGGCCGGCCGACCAAAATTACCCGAAGAGCGCAGAGACAACTCATCCGAGAGGCCACAAAAGACCCCAGGACAACATCTAAAGAACTGCAGGCCTCACTTGCCTCAATTAAGGTCAGTGTTCACGACTCCACCATAAGAAAGAGACTGGGCAAAAACGGCCTGCATGGCAGATTTCCAAGGCGCAAACCACTTTTAATCAAAAAGAACATTAAGGCTCGTCTCAATTTTGCTAAAAAAACATCTCAATGATTACCAAGACTTTTGGGAAAATACCTTGTGGACCGACAAGACAAAAGTTTAACTTTTTTGAAGGTGCGTGTCCTGTTACATCTGGCGTAAAAGTAACACAGCATTTCAGAAAAAGAACATCATACCAACAGTAAAATATGGTGGTGGTAGTGTGATGGTCTGGGGTTGTTTTGCTGCTTCAGGACCTGGAAGGCTTGCTGTGATAGATGGAACCATGAATTCTACTGTCTACCAAAAAATCCTGAAGGAGAATGTCCGGCCATCTGTTCGTCAACTCAAGCTGAAGCGATCTTGGGTGCTGCAGCAGGACAATGACCCAAAACACACCAGCAAATTCACCTCTGAATGGCTGAAGAAAAACAAAATGAAGACTTTGGAGTGGCCTAGTCAAAGTCCTGACCTGAATCCTATTGAGATGTTGTGGCATGACCTTAAAAAGGCGGTTCATGCTAGAAAACCCTCAAATAAAGCTGAATTTCAACAATTCTGCAAAGATGAGTGGGCCAAAATTCCTCCAGAGCGCTGTAAAAGACTCGTTGCAAGTTATCGCAAACGCTTGATTGCAGTTATTGCTGCTAAGGGTGGCCCAACCAGCTATTAGGTTCAGGGGGCAATTACTTTTTCACACAGGGCCATGTAGGTTTGGATTTCTTTTCTCCCTAAATAATAAAACCCCTCATTTAAAAACTGCATTTTGTGTTTACTTGTGTTATCTTTGACTAATAGTTAAATGTGTTTGATGATCAGAAACATTTTGTGTGACAAACATGCAAAAGAATAAGAAATCAGGAGGGGGGCAAATAGTTTTTCACACCACTGTATATACTGTGCATAACCTATAGAATTTTACCGTTAATTTTAGCATAGTTTTTCTTTCCCTGAAGTCTATCATTTTTTTGGCCTGACTGTATGTATACAATGACTTTACCATGATATTCCAAGTTACTAAGATGCACTACAAATTATATACACTACTGCGCAAAAGTAAAATTATTCCACATGCAAATAACTGCTCTAGAGCAAAGTCATCTTTACAAATTAATTTCTATATTTAAAAAAGCAGGAAACAATAAAACTCGTTTGGTTCTTTGCTTTGTTTGGGGTTTAATGTGAAGAGTTCAGTATTAAATACGCACCTGTCTGAGATAGATGTTCCCGTCCCGCTGTGTGTGCGGCTCCACTCTCTCTTCTCCGCTTTGTGACCACACCAGAACAAACAGACCCTGAACAGAGGATTAAGCGGTATAGGAAATGAATGAATGTATGGGATGTGAATTAAGCATTCTAAAATGTTCCTGATAAATTGATAAAACTGTAAGCGTTGACAAACTTAAACTAAACAGCTACTCTTAACTTTACTTTAATAACGCTGCCTAAGGACAATGCTCAATGTCACAACATTTTCTTTCAAATCATTAATAATATATAATGAATAATATTTTCTTAAAGGTCAGTGTATCACACACACTTACCATCTTTATCTTGTATACAGGTTGAGAACCACTGGACTACAGTAAGCAGAGGTAAAGAAGGTGCAGGACTCAAAGTACTTAGGTCCAGAGCTGTTGAAAAGAGTGTGAAAAGAAGGGGAAGACACAGAAGAAACAGGCAAGAGTCAGTGTTGGGGTAACGCATTACAAAGTAACTTTGATTACTTGGATTACTCAGTTATTTAGTAATTTTTTGGGAAAATGTAATCCGTTATTCCGACAATTTATGTAATCCGTGAGCAGGCAGCAATCATTCCCAATCCGTTATTGTGTGTGTGTGGGCATGAAATAATGAAAGTAAAATTCTGCCCTACGTTTACCTCTAATGATAAACAGTGAGTGGATGGCAATTTGTGAAAGCATCAGTGCCACCTGTCTGTTTGCTGCATGAAATACTGGAATAAACCATGTTAATGAAGTGATAAAGTGCTAGAAGACAAAAGACATGTCACTTTTATACAGTTGAAACGCTGTTTCTCCAGTACCACTGTGCAACACATTACAAGGCTGCATTTACACAACCGTGAAACACCAACAAAAGTTTTTTTTTTTTTTTTTTTTTCATTTTGAAAAATGAAGCACTTTCATTTAGCAATAAAAGTAAAGAAAGTCAGACACATGAGAGTAAATGACCAGATGACCAGTAGATACAGAGAACAATATGTGCAGGAGTATCTCAGGACTACTGTTCCAGGGTTACTTTCAATACTGGCTTTGTCTTCTGCTTTAGAAGTTTTGATTGACACGCACTCATTGTCTTTCCTGGACAAATTATCATCGGTGTGTCACGTGACTATGTGAGCCAAACAGAGTCGATGGCATCTCATCATTTAAAATATGAACCGATGTCTAAACAGCGCCAGTGTTTGTCAGCCTTCGTGTGGTGTACTCGGAATTTAAAAAGTGATTTTGTTTTATTTCACTTTCATTGATTCGGGCTCACGCCGAGTATAAGTCGGTATCTATTAGGGTGTTTAGCCAAATATCTCATTTTAAGTATGGTTTTATTAAGGATTTTGCAGGCGCTTTTGCGTCTTGTCTTGAGACTCTTGTACGAGCTGTTTGTTCTGGTGATGCCACAAAGCGGAGAAGAGAGAGTGGAGCCGCACACACAGCGGGACGGGAACATCTGTCTCAGACAGGTGCGTATTTAATACTGAACTCTTCACATTAAACCCCAAACAAAGCAAAGAACCAAACGAGTTTTATTCATGATTGTTTCCTGCTTTTTTAAATATAGAAATTAATTTGTAAAGATGACTTTGCTCTAGAGCAGTTATTTGCATGTGGAATACTTTTACGCAGTAGTGTATATAATTTGTAGTGCATCTTAGTAACTTGGAATATCATGGTAAAGTCATTGTATACATACAGTCAGGCCAAAAAAATGATAGACTTCAGGGAAAGAAAAACTATGCTAAAATTAACGGTAAAATTCTATAGGTTATGCACAGTATATATGATTAATTATGATAATCACATGATATTATTAATATTAGTGTTATATACATCATACTATTTTTTTATTTCCTGAAGTCTGTATAATTTAGTTGACTCATATACTGTAAGTCCTGGGGTAAGTTGTGAGGTGGAGTCTGCATGGGTCAGACTTGTTTTTCCAGCACATTCCACAGATGAGGATTTGCATTTACCACCTCAAAATAGTTGACATGTTTCCCCCCAGGTGAGAAAGAAAGTATGCTATGTGTATTAAATCCTACAGTAGCATGCCAAAGCATCCTTTAGTGTACAGGCAGAGAATTTTAAGTGTATTAAGGAAGTTTAACAGCAAGCTACTGCAGTGATACAGTACGAGTATATTCCTGGTATATTACTTATGTAATGTACTTATAATACATTAAATAATTAAATATATACTTTAATCAAATTAATGTGTCAATAATTGTGTCAGTCACCATATACTTCAAGTGAACTAAGTAAACTTGAAGTAGTTTCCCTTTAGCATATAAAAGTACCTTACCTTTAGTAAACGTAAAATTGTGCTTTTGTAGAAGTTAATTACATCTTAAATACACTTAGTACAAAATTACTCTCACTCATCTTCTATACAGCTTTATCCTGTAACCAGGTTTGTGGGACCTGGAGCCTATCCCAGGAGGCTTAGGGCACGAGGCAGGGTACATCCTGGACAGGGTGCCAATCCATTGCAGGGCATACACACACTCACACACTACGGGCAATTTGGGAACGCCAGTAAGTCTAATCTGCATATCTTTGGACTGTGAGATGAAACCAGAGTACCCGGAGGAAACCCACTAAAAACAAACAAACAAAAAAAATGTTTCTCACGGTCTCAGAGTCCTTGAGGTGCCATTTGGCAAACTCCAGGCCAGCTGTCATGTGCCTTTTACTGAGGAGTCCTGATATTTATAATGAATTTAATCAATTTTAGAATAAGGCTGTAACATACGTAACAAAATGTGGGAAAAATGAAGCGCTGTGAATATTTTATGGATGCACTGTACACTAAGGTATGCTTTGACATGATAGGAATTAATATACTATTGCATTCTGTCAGGATGAACTAACCTCGGTGACCAGAAGACGCAGCTTTAGCGGTTAACCCAATGTAGCGTGGATGGTAAACCCAAACGCGGATGTAAGCGAGTAGGCAGGATAACCACGCGATTTATTATAAGGACTCTCACGAAAGAGGAGCAAGTGAAAAACACAAATTTAACCCGCGTCCTATAAATACACACACAATATCAGGAAGCAGAACCAAAGATAGTGAGTACTCACGGTTTAGCAGACGGACAGCCTGAACCGACATGGGCCGAAACTCAATGACTGAGCGGTAAGCTAAGGTTTGTTTACCTCTTTTATACTTCCTGGTTTGGCGCCCGCCTTACTTCCGGGTCCTAGTGCCGGGCGCAGATTGAGTGTTAATGACACATACTTTTGTTTCACATGGGAAAGCACTATGCCTCCACCAGCTTACCTTCCTTCCCTAGTGCATCCTGGTGCCAACAGGTAAGCAAAGTACATACCTGGCCATCCACATGATGCAATAGAAAATATGCTTCGTCAGACCAGGTCAACTTCTTTCATTGCTCCGTGGTCCAGTTCTGATGCTCATGTGCACCTTGTAGTCAATTTTGGAGTTAGACATGAGTCAACATGGGCACCCTGACTGATCTGCAGCTATGCAGCCAACTAACAGTGATGCAGTGTGTTCTCACACCTTCCTATTGGAATCAGCATTACATTTTTCATGAATTTGAATTACAGCAATTCTTCTATTGGCTCAATCTACACATGCTGGCCTTCACTCAACACATGCAACAATGAGCCTCGGCTGCCCATGACCCTGCTGCTAGTTCACCAGTTTTCCCCCATGGACCACATTTGATAGGTCTTGACCAATTCAGACCTTGCAGAGACTGCTGTTTTGGAGTTGCTTTTACACAGTCAACTAACCATCACAGTTTGGACCAAGTCATTCAAATCCTTACTCTTGCCTACAGTATTTCTGCTGCATTCAACTGAAGTACTCGAGCAAAAGTGCATTTCCTCTTTTAAATTCCTCTTCTTTGTTTTTTGTCTGCTCCCATTAAGTGGGCCTCCACAGTGAATCATCTGCCTCCATCTAACCCTATTCTCTGCATCCTTTGCTCTCGCAACTACAGTAACTTCATATCCTCTCTCAATACATCTCCTCTTTGGTCTTCCTCTAGACCTCCTGCATGGCAGTTCTAACCTCGGCTTTCTTCTACTGATATATTACTCTGGTTAAAGATGAATTGTGGTTTTCTATTTTTAGAGTCTGCAAAGAATTTGACTTTGCTCTGTAGTTCTTGTTGTGCTTAAAGACACTACACATTACACCACACTGACAAGGTAATAGATAACACGTGTAATATAATTAATTGTTAGTGATGTGAACTGTAATACATACAACTACATTACCGTTCAAAAGTTTGAGGTCACTTTCTAACTCCATGATGGTTCCTGATTTTTATTTCTTTCTACATTGTAAAGGAATGCTGAAGGCGTCCAAAAAATGCATTAATCTCCTTTGAACAGTTAATGGTGAAATGTGTCTGCTACTTATGCTCTATAAAGACTTCATAACGCCAGCATGACAATAACTCTTATGATGGGGCTATAGTGACTACAATGTAATGATTTAATAGTCAAAATAAAGTGCATGGAATGTACTAAGCTACAGTAAAGTCAATAAACTTTATTATGGCCTACCTCTGGCATGCATGAGTGTGTCTGAATGTGTAGATGCTTGTGTGAAGGAGCAGGAAGACAAAAATGATGAACACATATGATTAACCTCTGTCCTAAATGTCCTCCTGCACTGTGGTTTTCTCTTGCAGAGAAGGAAATCCCTGACAGAGACAGAGGAGTTTAATGTATGTCTTGAGCTGAAGGAGAAGAAGAAGGTTGAGAATCAATTGAGAGGCTCAGAAAACACAGTGACAGCACTGCAAGAGAAAGGTGAGGACTAATGGTCTGTGTTAACATTAGTTTAATGAGGTCAGACTAAGTTCATGCTCAAAGTAGAAGCGATTAATATTACATGACATGTAAAACTGCATCTATTTTAATAATGTCTACTCAGTTAAGCAGCGTCAGTATGTGCTGAAAATGGCCAAAGAGAATGCACATATTAATTGACTTCTCTCAATCCAGCTCAACTTCTTTCAATTACTCCTCCTCCTCCTCCTCCTCCTCCTCTTCATCCTCTGGTGCTCTTTACAAGTCCTATTGAGTAAGGTCAAACTGATAATTCTTACCATTATCATGACATTTACAATATACAGAACAATCATGATACATTACTGTACCTGAAAAAAGAGCTACGGTATTATGATAAACCTATTGATGTATGCCTCTAGCCCACTGGATGCATTGAGAAAAAGAAAGACGTTTGGACACAATGCCACTGACATGAAGAGTAAGAGCTATACAGTATGTGCATCTATTTCTTCATTATTCAAAATCTTTATTTTGCAAATATGAATTTGACTCTGTCTGTAGATGTTAAAGACAGGGCAATGGATGAAACGATGGAGATAATTAAGAAAGGGGTTTCACTGAGGCCAATCCGGAAACCTCCACAGGTAAACTTTTTAAACTCAGATCTAAATTAGGGGAAAATGTTTTTTTTATTATCACATTCTTCTTCTTATTCTTTTGCTTAGTATTATTATCCATCACAGACTGGCCTGCCTGAAGACTTATTAAAGATTATTTTTATTAAGTTATAACTATTACAACTATTACATACAGTATTTGTATGTCAGTGATAATTTTGGCAAGGCAAATTGCAAACAAGGTGCATGAAAAGTTTATGGAAAAAAGAACACGCCCTCTTTCGGGTTACTGATTGTGATCTAAAATTTTCCAGGATACATACTGTACTGTCTGTACTAAAATACCAAACTTTTAATGTAATATATTCACTGACAGTGAAAGTCTTGAAAACTTTTACTGATAACAGAGTTAAAAAAATTGAGATGAGATCTGCTGTCACTGAGGTGCAGAGAATATTGGTAAGCAATTAGTTTAATTAGTTCTCTTATGTCCATACACTTTTGTAAATTCCACAAACTTTATTTACTTATGAAATTCTGAATTGTGTTTCTCTTATGCTACGTTTACACTGCCAGGTAAATATGACCCAATTCCGATTTTTTTGTGGAATTGGGTCACATTTAACTGAGAGTGTAAACGTAGCTTAATATGTCACCCATGAATGTGATAACATCTCACGAATAGTTAGCTTTAATTTAGCTCTATAAACCTGAATACACTGGTTTCTTAAAGGTCACATATTATGCTCATTTGTAAACAAGTTTGCCTTTACATGTCTTAGATGTCATCAAAATATGTTTGTTAATTTCCAGCTAAAATATAGTGGAACCTTGGATTACAAGTAACGCGGTTTACGAGTGTTCCACAAGACGAGCAAAGATTTGTAATAAATTTTAACTTAAAAACGAACATTGTCTTGGTTTACGAGTACGAGTATCATGTATCACACATGCGCTTCTTGTTTTGAAGTTGAGCGTCACGTGATCACAACTGGGCCAACGGATTTTCTCTCTCTTGCGCTGCGGAATTGTCCCCTGCTGGGTCTTAGTGCTCGTCTCTCGCTGGTATAATCAACATCCGTGCACATGTGTACTGTTTACTATAACACTGTGACCACATGTGTGTGTGTGGAACATATTGTATTTTGTGTTTGTAAGCGGGTGTGTACAGCGCGCGTGTATTGTTTATTATAACGCATATTAAGCCAAAAGCAAGTCTCATTAGAGAGTAAAGATGTATTTTTTCAGCCTGTCGTGTGTGCGCACGTGTAATTTGACACCGTGCTCCTACACTCACACCAACACACACACGCTCGCCTTTACAAACCCCCTCCTCCTCTTGGCTTCCCACACACATACAGATGCACACTCTTTGCCTTACACAGAAACTCTGCTCTGTTGCGATACTTTTCAAAGGTAAAGTGCAGGTTCACTTGTTGTTTTTTTAAATTTTATTTACAGCAGTGATTCTGTTTTTCAATGATTCTGTGATTCTAATTTTTCCCGATAAAACAGTCTCTCCGTTAATGTGTGTGTGTGTGTGTGTGTGTGTGTGTGTGTGTGTGTGTGTGTGTGTGTGTGTGTGTGTGTGCGAACACACACACACACACACACACTAAATCACCTTTATCTATAATTACAGCACAGCAGCGCCGCCCCTTCACACTTATTTCCGTATAAAACTGCAAACAAGAGACAATATTTTAAGTCATCACACCAATTATTGAGTTTGTTTGATTAATTACTGTTTACAGCTTACTATAGTATATTTTAAATGTAGAAACCTTTTTGAAGATATCATTGTTTTACAGCAATTATTCATATGTATCTAAGACTTTTGCACAGTACTGTATATTTGCATGTTTTTGTGATTTACAGTAACCTGACTGTCGGATTTCCAGTCAGGACACCATAAAAAAACAGGACCCAAAAGGATGCCATCCAGGAAGATAATTGGTCAGACACAGAGATTTCAGCTCCAAAGGCTCAGGGAAAACATTTTTCATTTAGTTCAAGTGCTCAGTTCCAATTAAAATAAACCTTTAACAACAAAAACAATTAAGTTATTTAACAATTGGTTATTTTCTAACTCCTTTTATTTTAGTAAATCCTTTGGTTGACATGAATCATTATTAAAATAAACTTTAGCTTTTAGAAACACAATTTTTTCCCACCTAAAATTGTCTTAGATTCTGGTTCGAAATCACAGGTGCAGTTTATTAGCACTGTCAAGTTAGTCATATGTAAAGTGTTTTCAGTCTGAAAAATTAAGTCCACTTTGAGTTTTTAAATTGGTTTAGAGATATGACATCTGAATACTTTAAATATTTGACTATAATTATTATTATTCATTAATAATTTCAGTGGAAGCTGGTGCAAAAATATATTTAAAAAAAATTAAATTAAACTTTTAATAATTGCCTGTAAATAGCCATAAGTGAGAGTGTAAGCTCGGCCACGATCACTTGACTGCTGCTTAAATAGAAGATCAGGTCGATCTGGTACAAGCTGTTTAACTTTTTTCTTTCTTTGCCTTGTGAAAGGGTATTTTAGCAAAGAAATGACAATTTCCTCTCATATTTAGCTGGCTCCCACATCAATCACTATTCAATACATTAACTAACAATGTGCTGACTGTTAATAAAACTCGTTGTGAATGGTCCAATCACATGAGCACAAATATTTAAAAACAATATTGATTCACTAAGAACAAAAGTGGGAGGTTCGGGACGCACAGTGCTGCATCCCAAGGATGATTTGAAAAAATCCAATTAGAGATCAGCCTCAAATCTCATACTTTTCAAAAATTTACTTGCCTACATAGACACTCGTTTGCCCGGCACCCACGTACACGAACACAAATGAACGTAATACAAGCGTAATAAAAAAAAAAATGTAAATAAATTATATTAAGAATAAGGCGGCGCGGTGGTGTAGTGGTTAGCACTGTCGCCTTGCACCTCCAGGGTCTGGGTTCGATTCCCGTCTCTGTGTGCATGGAGTTTGCATGTTCTCCCCGTGCTTGGTGGGTTCCTCCGGGTACTCCGGTTTCCTCCCACAGTCCAAAGATATGCAGGTTAGGCTAATTGGCTTTCCCAAATTGCCTGTAGTGTGTAAATGAGCTTGTGACTGTCTGTATGTCTGTGCCATGCGATGGATTGGTAATGTTATTCTATAATAGTTCTTTGTAGTCATTTAGCAAACATTAATAATAATTTATACTGTATGTCTCTCTAGGAACTGCAAGGTGTCTGATTTCTATAGGTGTCTGATGTACTATACCTACTTACAGTGGTGTGAAAAACTATTTGCCCCCTTCCTGATTTCTTATTCTTTTGCATGTTTGTCACACTTAAATGTTTCTGCTCATCAAAAACCGTTAACTATTAGTCAAAGATAACATAATTGAACACAAAATGCAGTTTTTAAATGAAGGTTTACGTTATTAAGGGAGAAAAAAACCTCCAAATCTACATGGCCCTGTGTGAAAAAGTGATTGCCCCCCTTGTTAAAAAATACCTTAACTGTGGTTTATCACACCTGAGTTCAATTTCTGTAGTCACCCCCAGGCCTGATTACTGCCACACCTGTTTCAATCAAGAAATCACTTAAATAGGAGCTACCTGACACAGAGAAGTAGACCAAAAGCACCTCAAAAGCTAGACATCATGCCAAGATCCAAAGAAATTCAGGAACAAATGAGAACAAAAGTAATTGAGATCTATCAGTCTGGTAAAAGTTATAAAGCCATTTGTAAAGCTTTGGGACACCAGCGAACCACAGTGAGAGCCATTATCCACAAATGGCAAAAACATGGAACAGTGGTGAACCTTCCCAGGAGTGGCCGACCGACCAAAATTACCCCAAGAGCGCAGAGACGACTCATCCGAGAGGCCACAAAAGACCCCAGGACAACATCTAAAGAACTGCAGGCCTCACTTGCCTCAATTAAGGTCAGTGTTCACGACTCCACCATAAGAAAGAGACTGGGCAAAAACGGCCTGCATGGCAGATTTCCAAGGCGCCAACACTTTTAAGCAAAAAGAACATTAAGGCTCGTCTCAATTTTGCTAAAAAACATCTCAATGATTGTCAAGACTTTTGGGAAAATACCTTGTGGACCGACGAGACAAAAGTTTAACTTTTTGGAAGGTGCGTGTCCCGTTACATCTGGCGTAAAAGTAACACAGCATTTCAGAAAAAGAACATCATACCAACAGTAAAATATGGTGGTGGTAGTGTGATGGTCTGGGCTTGTTTTGCTGCTTCAGGACCTGGAAGGCTTGCTGTGATAGATGGAACCATGAATTCTACTGTCTACCAAAAAATCCTGAAGGAGAATGTCCGGCCATCTGTTCGTCAACTCAAGCTGAAGCGATCTTGGGTGCTGCAGCAGGACAATGACCCAAAACACACCAGCAAATCCACCTCTGAATGGCTGAAGAAAAACAAAATGAAGACTTTGGAGTGGCCTAGTCAAAGTCCTGACCTGAATCCTATTGAGATGTTGTGGCATGACCTTAAAAAGGCGGTTCATGCTAGAAAACCCTCAAATAAAGCTGAATTACAACAATTCTGCAAAGATGAGTGGGCCAAAATTCCTCCAGAGCGCTGTAAAAGACTCGTTGCAAGTTATCGCAAACGCTTGATTGCAGTTATTGCTGCTAAGGGTTATTAGGTTCAGGGGGCAATCACTTTTTCACACAGGGCCATGTAGGTTTGGATTTTTTTTCTCCCTAAATAATAAAACCCCTCATTTAAAAACTGCATTTTGTGTTTACTCGTGTTATCTTTGACTAATAGTTAAATGTGTTTGATGATCAGAAACATTGTCTGTGACAAACATGCAAAAGAATAAGAAATCAGGAGGGGGGCAAATAGTTTTTCACACCACTGTATTATTTGACTTGGCTTACAAATATGGATTTTGATGACCTATTAACTAGATTTGTGTGGGGTGTAATTCAGTCTTTCTCTGTTAGTCTATGTATTCTCTATGTGTGTGTTTTTAACAGTCTCTAGTTAATTTGGGTATCAAGAAGATGCGGAGAAGTGCTTTTTTTCCTCTCCACACATCATACTGTTATTCTTAGCTAAAAGCATTAAAGTGGAAAGGAATTATTTGTACTGTAGTAGCTCTTGGCTTTCTGTTTTTAAAAGTAATGTTATTCTATAAGAGTTCTTTGTAGTCATTTAGCAAACATTAAAAATAATTTATACTGTATGTCTCTCTAGGAACTGCAAGGTGTCTGATTTCTATATGTGGATATGTCAAAAATTGTGAATGGACTTTTAATATTTCAAACACTTTAGCCGTGACGAGGCAAATAAAAGGAAACAGGAAGTGGCTAATAACTTTTGTGTACATTGTCTTTGCTCCACTTACACTCTGTTTGTCTGCAGCGTCACCTCAAAGCATGAGCAGGATCATTCAGCTCTGGTTTTAAAGGGGTTGTGCTTGATTGGACAACAGCATTTAAAATAGCTGAACAAATTGAGTAAGACTTGCAAGACAAATACAAGATAGCAAACCATTGAATGCAAAGAGTTCTGTGGCCATAAAAGCAGGAATAAAAATCAATACCTGTGGAAGAAGTGAAGGCTATGGTGCTTTTTTGTAGAGGAGAAAACAAATTATTCAAATACTATGAAGAAAACTATCAGAAATACAGGTATCACTGATCTGTGAGAAATGAGAAATAACAAGGTTATGTCTGTGGTATGACCATGCTGATGACTTGTTCCATGCACTGAATAAATAATGTCAAATTACAGTAATTCAGGAGAGATTTAAAATCTTTTGCTAGAGAATTAGTCAGGTAACAAACAAGAATGTTCTATAAAAACTACATAGCATCAGCCAGAAACTGACAGAGAATTTCTGAATAAAATCCTTGTTATGTGCCTGACAACTATAACTATCTCATGACCTGAGAGCTACAGTTTGCATTTAATAATCATTTAACTTAAAACAACCCACAGACTCCTCAGAACTTAGTCTTCTCCATAAACTAAACTAATATGTTAAAGTAACTAACATACAGGTGGCAGAAAGTCTGAATCTATAGAAATTTCTTTAGGCATCGCCGCAGTGAACCATATACAACTTGGCACAAGGTTTATGCTGGACGCCCTTCCGGAGACACCATCCTCCCATTCTACTGGGGCTTCAGATGTACACAACGAACTTTGTAGACCAGACTGGCACTAAGGATGCCCTACATCCAGTGGTTTGGCCTGGGGATTGGCATGGAAATGAGCCAAGGCTTTCCTTATTTACCTTAAGAAGCCTAACACTGAGCCACCATGACCTAGACATTTCTTGTTTATCCAGCACATCTCATAAGTGCTTGAGCAGATTGAAATCTGGGGAATTTGGAGGCAAAGACAACATTCTGAACCCTTTCCTCAAACCATCTCTGAGTAAATTTTACGGTGTTATATTATCCTGGTGAAAGACGACACTGCTATCAGGGAATACTGTTGCCATGTTGGGGTGTACTTGGTCTGCAACAATGTTTATACAGGTGGTACATGTCAAGTAACAATCACAAGAATGTCATGACCCAAAGTTTACCCAGCATTGCTCAAAGCATCACAATGCCACTGTGTATCCTGGTGCCATATTTTCCCCAGGTAAGTGACCCACATGCACCCAGCCATCCACATGATGTAAAAGAAAACGTGATTCATCAGACCGGGCCACCTTCTTCCACTGATCCACGGTCCAGTTTCTTTTGTGTACATTGTAACACTTCCGATGATGGACATGGATCAGGTAAGAGTGTCTGACAAATGCCTAAATGTAAATGTGGTGTTCAAAATCATAAAAGTGTGTTGAAAAATTGGGTAAAGCTCCATATCCATATAATAAATTTTAATTAAAATCACATAAATGCATTGGACACCCTGCAGATTCTATTCTGAATCACAACATGAAGAAAAATGTGCTACATGTAGAAAAATTTATTAGTCTGTTAAAATAAAATAGCAGTGTGGAGTTCAATTAGAGAGGTAAATTATCAAACAAGTTCCCCTTATTTAAGGATAAATGCAGAAAAGGTTGTCCTGTGCATTTACCTTTGAAAATCTGAGTAAAATGGGTTGTCCAGACATTGTTCAGAAGAACAGCATACTGTAGCGTTTTTCAACGCTAGCAGGGATCTTGGAGGACGAGCTACCGTCTGCCTTGGCGAGGTTCTCCGTGTGCTCGCTCAGCTTGATCTGGATGATGTCACCCTGCTCTGGACACGGGTTCTCTGTAACAGTGAGAAGGAGACAAGTCTGGAAGTCTGCACAACAAGCTCACAGGACAGACAGACACCACTCCTACACTATTACACATGTTCTACAATGAGTTTCTTTTAATCTTAATGCACAACAGGTCTGTTGTCGCAGAGACTGCGTTTCTATCGTTGTTCATATTGTGAGGTTGTCTATGACAAGGTGAGTGTATAGCTTGTCTACACCTCGAGATCCTGTAAATACCTCCTGAAACAAAAAAGCATTCAGGACCAAATTCTTTGAATGCTTTCACTTTATTAGCAATAAAGAGCTGGTGAGAACATTATTGAAAACATTGCATTAGTGTCATCCTACGATGTTAAATGTAGACTAGTTTAAAAACGAACAAAAAAACTTGAAACTGCATTCTGGTCATAGATTTGTTTGGATGTGAGAGAGCTGGTGTACTTACTTTCTCATTTCAATCAAAGGGACAATCAGAAGGATCTTTGAGTGGGCGAACAGTGCTTTCCTCAGAGTGCTACACCACCCACTAACATTGAGTAGCAAGGAGAAAAGGTCCAGTAGGCTCCCTTCTGATACTCTTTACCCTCCCCAATTGGTTGAGCAATGGTGAACAGCCTCAAAGATGGGTGGAATAAGATTAAGACTTGTCACATGTACCTCACAGCACAGTGAAATGATTGACATATCGCAGTTAGTCCGAGTCTGAGGTCAGAGCACAGGGTCAGCCAGGATACAGCGCCCCCTGGAGCAGATCAGGGTTAAGAGGCTTGCTCAAAGCCTCAACAGTGGCAGCCAGACAGTAACTCAGAGCCTTAAGGAGAAATCTCCCCCACCTTTTTTTTTTTAATGTTCCAGATTACAAAGTTCATTAATCAAAACCTAGCACATTTTAATAGTTAAATAAACTGTTTACTTGAAACAAAAGGACCTAAATAAAAACAGCTCACATGACTACAGACATCATTCATTTTAGTTCACCTAATATAAAAGGACAAAAAAAAGAATCGAAGAGAGCTAAAATTCACAGGACACATTGTGTCTCTTTGCCTGCTACTGTGAGTTCCTTAAGGCTGGCACCTGTGTGTCGCTGACAAGTCAGGACTCTTTATGATGTTGTTTTTGAGGTGGCAAAATATTGTGTGCGCAGTTGCCTGCTGCACACATAGAAGGTTTCTTCATTCATCACACACGCACATACTGTTTATCTGTAAGTTGTAGTACATGTGTAGTCGTAAAGGTTAATAGTTGGGAAGTAAGATGTTCAGAGGTGGACTGGTCATCTGCCATTTTCCTAGTGGGCCAATATCCATTACACCAGTGGTTCTCAAAGTGTGGGGCGCGCCCCACTAGTGGGCAATACAGACATGACAGGTGGGGCGCAATGAACGAGAGGAAATTAACAGGAAAGTACCTATTCTAATTCATGCTTTTCTTTATTGATAATGAAGAGCGTACGCTCAAAACTAAACAATCACACATAAATAAACAGATCATTAATACAAGTAAATTTAAAATAACATCAGTTGTGGGCCGGGAGAAAAAGTGGAACCATAGTGGAACAATAACGGTTTAACGTCGGACAAACTTGAGCAGCGCTGCCCAGTGGCTCGCGCAGGTTTGTGATTCGAGCAGCGCTGCTCAAGTTTGCGCAACTCTGACAGAAATAAACCGCGCCGACCATCAAAATACATTTTACCCCGCTGGTATGCGCACGTACAAACCAGGCATGGCAAGGCGGAAACAATATTAAACAGTCCTGACATTTTAAATGAATTGTTTTTAAATAAAACACAGGTTTGTGATTCGAGCGGCGCTGCGCGATCCACCAGGCTGCGCAAATAAACCAGATCATCACTGCGCTATTCAGATAGTCGCGCTGCGCTGTATTTGCGCAGATATTTGGTTCAATCGGGTGCCGCGGTTTCGTCCGACTTTTGATGTGTTTGGCTTCACATACACTTCGACAATGGACGAAGACGATGCAGCAGCAGTGAGTTTTCTTACATGTGACGAAACCAAGAACGAGGAGATTGTAAAGAAAAAAGGTGCATCGTCTGTGGTGTGGAATTGGTTTGGGTATAAGAAAAGTGATACGAATGAGATGAACGTGATTTGCAAGGTACACAAGTGCACTGTTTTAACAAGTGGTGGAAACACGTCAAAACTTTTCTATCATCTGAAATCCAAGCATCCAAACGAATATGGCCAAAGTAAAAAAAATGCGGCAACCCTCAGCAATTCACAGTTTAAATAAAATTACATAAAAAAATAAAATTATGTAAAACAATTTCTTTGTGTTTTCATTTTTATTTATGCAATTTCAGATACAAATTGCTATATTGTAATGTATATCGTTATTGAGTTAGAAAATTGCTTCTAACGTGATAGAAGATTTTGGTTATATCACCCACCCCTAATGAAGCCTATCTTGAGCTTGGATTCATGGTGGTGATGGTGGGGGCAGAAGAGAGACCCGTGTGTGTTTTGTGTCTTATACCGCTGGCAGCAGACCGCATGAGACCCAACAAATTAGGAAGACACTTAGAGACAACACACTCCAGTCACGTTAATAAACCACTGGACGTCTTTGAAAGAAAGCTGGCAGAATACAGACAGCAGGATAATCGCATGGTAAAATCTGAATCAGTGGACAGCAAAGCACAAATGGCTTCATTCAAAGTTGCATACAGAATTGGCCAGTGCAAAAAAAACTACAAACAATTGCTGAGCAGCTAATAAACATGGGGTCAATTATGCAAAGATAAGTGACAACGTAAGCCTTGTAACAATTGCACGTGTATTTTATCTTTTTTTTTAACTTGGTGTTGTTTGATCGTATTGGTTTAAGAATTGATATTTCACTAAACAGTAAACTTGGCCGATTTCGTTATTATTTTGTTGACAAGTGGAGCTTGAAAATTCGCTCACCCCCTTAAGTGGGGAATGACAGAAAAAGTTTGAGAACCACTGCATTACACGTTGCTGCGAGTGCAGAGTCAGCATCATATATGGAGCTACACTGCCACCTAGTGGGTGTTAACACAAGCAGCATTCCCCTCACACTCACTCATCGCCTACTGTATACTGCTTTATCTTGTATACAGGGTTTCGGTGGACCTGGGGGCTGTTCCATGAAAGTAGCTAAATAAAGCCAGACTTCCGCGCAAAAGTGAGACTCAAGTTAGCGGCATCTCCAAATTAAGCCTCATGTGGTTCCACAAATGGAGTTCAGCTGTAACTAATCGAGGCTTATTCAAGGCAGGCTTGCATAGTCTCACTTTGTGCGCGCGCCCGCGATATTTAAAAAGCCCATACGAATGGATGAACGAAACATAGATCCGAAATGAGGCAGACAGGTAAAACACGGGCAGTTTGTGTCTCCGCTGCTGAGCAAACGCTGCTCATGGTGATTTAATACACGGACATATTTTTGCACCTTGAATAAAGTATTCCAACTTGTTCAAATTATTGTTTTGTTTTTTTATTTATTAGGAAAGTGTATTTTACATGAAAAGATGTTATGTTAATGTTTTTAAAAAAAGTTACTAATTAGACCATCTCCAGTTCTGAAATGCCATCTGTTCTGGACAATGTGAATAAAGGAAATAGTGTCCATACTGAGCATGCAGGCATAACCCCTGTCCCCAAGCAGGACTACATTAAACTCCCCTGCAAAAGAAGGTATCAATTACATATGCTGTGACACTCCAGTTCAAGACTATATATATATATATATATATATATATATATATATATATATATATATATATATATATATATATATATATATATATATGAAGACTTATAAAGTTATGTGTGCCTACTGACTGTTACAACCATTTATCTTTTAAAATTATGATCACTAGTTTCCATGAAAAATGCTTGTGAAGTAAAAACCCTTGCTTGAAATGTTCTCTTGCCTTCTTCTCTGTGCCAGTGAGGATGCTCGAAAGATCCTGGAGTCATGGACAGAGCCTGTCCATTTTGCCTCAACATTAGTAATTCGGCAGTTGCTGTCACAGATCATCTGAACACAGAGAGTGGATTTAGTGATATAGCATATTCTGTCTGGCAGAGCATTAATTTAAGATTGCTCAATATATGAATTGATGAACAATGTCAAATTCAGAACTAAATCACTGGCAATGTATGGAGTTATTGCCAATCTCCATACCTGTACATTGAGGCTATGGAAAGATTTCCTGTTCACATAGTCTGCCTCAGTTGGTCCAGCTGGGGTCTGTATTTTGATGTGGGTGCCGTCCACAGCACCCAAGACATTGGGAAAACCTGAGGAACAAACTTAGCTTAATACAGGCATATACATTTTTAAGTCTACTTTAACTGTCACATACCTGCTATTGCATAAAAGTTCTCCTTGATCCTCTGTGTTGGTAGATGGCCAGGAAAGGTGATATAAATATTTAAATATTGCCTCAGAGAAAGGTAGACCATCCTTATTTCACGGCATACGATTGCTTTAAATGCTCAGCATCACCCACACTGTAGAGGAATGTCCCACTGGCGAAGAAACGCAGTGCAACAAAGACAGATTGCACTGTGGTCAGGCATTGCCTTCGCCGTGTGGGTTTGCTGAGGTGTGGTTCCAACAGCTCATATAGGTAGACTATGCTGGAGTGGCAGAGAATGATGTTAGAGTGGTGCAGGACATGTCTGAGAGCGCTAAGACAGTGGTGAGATGTGCTGTAGGTGTGACAGAAGAGTTCAAGGTGAAGGTGGGTTTGCTGAGGTGTGGTTCCAACAGCTCATAGGTAGACTATGCTGGGTCTGCTGAACCGGTATCTCTTCCACAGATAGTCATCTGGGAAGGCAAGAGGGTTTACTCTGTCCCTAACGACCCTTGGGGCTGGTGGTCTGAAAGCTCTTTCTAATATCCGTGCACCCTCATCCACAGGGTCTTCAATAAATGGACAGGCCATAATTACGTACTGGGGCTTCTCTGTTTCTCTTTCGTTCTGAATCTCCATGCAGGTGTTGGTCTCACTCAGTACTGCTTAAATAGGCCTGACCTTCATTAGGCAATTAAGCTGACATCTCGTTTTTTATTATTATTATTATTATTATTATTATTTTGGTAAATGTAATAAGGCTTTTTTGTGTAACTGTTCATATAAATTTATGAATTTATTAATTTCTGATTTTCTGTTTTCAGTTATTGCATTTCATGTTGGACCTTTTTTAATATGCTTACGATTTTATTTAAATTATTTTGGGGATAATTCAAATGCTGAGACATGATTTTTATAGGCTTGATAATTTTTTATCACAAGACGTGATTAGTGAGAGCGCGGAAACTAAACTGACGGAACAATCTTTAGGGAATATGTTCCCACACGTCGGAGATTCTTTGAGACACCGCTTAAATAAGCGAGACAGTTAGCCTGCCCCGGACCAGGTTAATTTGCCAGCATAAGTTGCCGGGGTAACTGAGTTTGAACTTTTTAAAGTTTGATTTATGGAACCGAATCTACCAAAAATAAGCCTGACTAAACGAAATAAGCCTGGCTTATACTCTAATCTTGGTTTATGGAACAGCCCACTGGGGTCTGTTCTTCGTACGTCGCTAACTCAGTTAGCTGGATTTGATTGTTGGGGATTTGTCCTGATCTTGGATTGTTTCGTTCTTCGATGCTCATCTCGCATTTGCTGTCATAGAAACATGTCCGTAAGCTTGAACCTGTTCGGTAGCAGGTTTATTTCATGTGAACAGGATTAAGGCTGCGCTCCTGCCGGGTTATGATTGGTTGAAATGGAGAGGTCACATCTGATTGGTTAAAGAGCAATAACTGACGCAGACTGACTCGCGTGGGAAAAGAAAAGTATATAAATGTCATCCATTATTATATTGTAGTGTTGAAGTTATAGATACCTGCAATAAAAAAAAAATGGGTTGCCCCCCTCCACACATAATCGCTATCAAATATTATATTAGATCATAAATTCACAGGTTTATTATTATCAAATCTGATATTACTATTATAATGAAGCCTAGGCACGAGACATCCGTCAAGACCAATAATACAAATTCTTGTATAACGTTTATTTTGTAACATTTATTTTTCAGGTGTTTGTCATGAAGATGCAAATAAATATTTATATATAATAATAATAAATATTTTTTATAATGAAAAATTGGACAAAATTTATTTTATTATAAAATAAACAATATAAAAGTATACATGTATTTAAAATAAATATTAATATTTCAATTTTTTCATATACAACATTTATTTTCATATTGCTTATTTTATTTTATTGTCTCATGTAATTTGTAAAGCATTAACCTATGAGTTTATGTTCTAATATAATATTTGATAGTGATTATGTAGGGGGACAATCCATGGCAGGGGGGCATATCAGCGCATAAAACGTGTTACCTCAGCAATTCACAGTTTAAATAAAATTACATAAAAAAATGAAATTATGTAAAACAGTTTCTTTGTGTTTTCATTTTTATTTATGCATTTTCAGATACAAATTGCTATATTGTGATATATATCGTTATTGAGTTAGAAAATTGCTTCTAACGTGATAGAAGATTTTGGTTATATCACCCACCCCTAATGAAGCCTATCTTGAGCTTGGATTCATGGTGGGGATGGTGGGGGCAGAAGAGAGACCCGTGTGTGTTTTGTGTCTTAAACTGCTGGCAGCAGACCGCATGAGACCCAACAAATTAGGAAGACACTTAGAGACAACACACTCCAGTCACGTTAATAAACCACTGGACATCTTTGAAAGAAAGCTGGCAGAATACAGACAGCAGGAGAATCGCATGGTAACATCTGAATCAGTGGACAGCAAAGCACAAATGGCTTCATTCAAAGTTGCATATAGAATTGGCCAGTGCAAAAAAACTACAAACAATTGCTGAGCAGCTAATAAACATGGGGTCAATTATGCAAAGATATGTGACAACGTAAGCCTTTTGTTCAATTTATAACAATTGAACGTGTATTTTATCTTTTTTTTTAACTTGGTGGTGTTTGATCGTATTGGTTTAAGAATTGATATTTCAATAAACAGTAAACTTGGCCGATTTCGTTATTATTTTGTTGACAAGTGGGGCTTGAAAATTCGCTCACCCCTTAAGTGGGGAATGACAGAAAAAGTTTGAGAACCACTGCTTTAGTCTAATTGTTCCACTTAGGTCCCTCTCATTCACACACATGTATTCTATTTTGGCACCAATACACTTCTCCGCTATTCAATTCAATTCAATTTTATTTATATAGCGCTTTTAACAATGGTCATTGTCTCAAAGCAGCTTCACAAAAATTAAAGAAATAAAATAATAATAATAATAATAATAATAATAATAATAGAAACGAAAATAATTGGAAGTGTAGATGTGTGAGAAAAATGTGCAGATAATAATAATGAGACGAATGAATGAAATTTCTCTGATGAGCAAGCCAAGGGTGACGGCGACGGTGGCAAGGAAAAACTCCCTGAGATGGCATTAGGAAGAAACCTTGAGAGGAACCAGACTCAACAGGGAACCCATCCTCATTTGGGCGATAACAGATAGAAATGATATAACATCATGTGTGTTGTGCAGGTGAAAATACAATATGACAGAAATTATTTAAATTGACATGAAGACCAGTTCAGCATAGGGACGAGTCAGTAGGTGCAGAGGGCAGATGAGGTCTGGATCACTGGAAGCACAGGAGCAGCATGTGTAGCTCCAACCATCATAAAGCTGAATCCAGCTGGAGCTGGTCCTTCTCTGGATGCCTCAGGAACCTCGCAGGGTCGGCCTATGTCTACTGAAGCTGGCAAAATCTCCCGATGCCTCGGGATGGGTAGAGAAATACAGAACAGATGGGGAGAATTAGCGTAGTTGCCATTCGGTATAGGTGTACTGGAGTATGAGATTATGGGATGAGTTATGTGTATGCCAGATTAAAAAGATGCGTCTTGAGTCTACTTTTGAACTGAGAAACCGTGTCTGCTCCCCGATCACTGTCTGGAAGGCTATTCCAAAGCGTTGGAGCTAAATATGAAAATGCCCTACCCCCTTTTGTAGATTTTGAAATTCTGGGAACTTAGCTTTTTGTGAAATTTAGCTTCACAAAATATCTTCTCACTACTGGTGTATGATCGCCAATCACTACTGAATCTTCGTTGGTCTGCAGTGGATTGGGGGCAATTTGACAATGAAGTACATGATTCTCTCCCACCACTGTTATCGGGGATACCGGCTTTCCTCTACCGGGCCCCACGCTCACCTCGCCAGAGAAAGCGTCACAGGCGCCGAGGTAAACGCGGCGGGCGATTAGTGAAGTTGAAGGCTTTTCTGGCTCAACATGGATTGAGTACTCGCCTCTCTGTTTCCTGGCGATTCTGTGATGAGGTCGACTCATGGTTAGTGCCTGTTTCTAGCTCGGATCAGTGGAGTGAAACACCGCGACCCCGCCCACTCTACCTGCGCCAGCGAGGAGTGAATCTCCAGAATCTGCGGCCTCTGGCGCGCGCTCCCCTCGCTACTGCTGTATCAGCTCCGGCTCCCATCAGGATGGGTCTGGTAAACGCCAGTTCCGTATTGAACAAAACGTTTATCTTAAAGGAGTTTTTTACCTCACAGGAATTGGATTTCCTCTGTGTGACTGAAACCTGGCTTTCTCCTGGTGAGTCCAGCGCAATCTCTGAACTCCTGCCGTGTGATTGCCGGTATTTAAATTCTCTGCGGTCCTCCGGTCGTGGAGGAGGTCTAGCGACTGTTTTTAAATCGAAGTTTGTCTGTAAACAGTTGTTTCTCCCGGTCTTTTTCTCCAGCTTTGAAATAAGCCTTTTTGAGCTGGCCCAGTCTCCTGCGCTGCTGTGTGCTGTGGTCTACCGGCCGCCTAAGTACAATAAGGACTTTTTAAGTGACTTTGCTGATTTCTTGGCTGAGTTTATGCCTAGATATGATCAAGTGGTAATTGTTGGGGATTTTAATATTCATGTGTGCTGTCCTGACAAGCCTCTGGTAAAGGACTTTTTAGATTTAGTGGACTCTTAACTTTATTCAGTCTGTCAATGGTCCCACTCAGAAATGTGGGCACACATTGGATCTTGTACTGTCTCGTGGCTTATCTGTCCTCAATGTGGAAATTGGGGATGCTGTGTTTTCAGACCATATGCCTGTTTTATTTGATTTTGTACCTTTCTCTCAACCTGCTAAATTGTGTGATTCGGTTCGTCACTGCCGTGTCTTTAATCCCACCTCCGCCACTCATTTTTCTGCAATTTTCACTTGTGACTGGGATTTACAATCCTCGGCGTCGCTCAGCACTGAGGAGCTAATATTCCAGTTTGATTATGCCTGTCAAATCGCATTGGATTCGGCAGCTCCCTTAAAAATCAGACGATCAAAGGCTAGATCAGAGCCATGGCTAAATGATGGCACCCGTGCTGCTAGAAGGGAATGCCGGAGAGCTGAACGGAGGTGGAAAAAGGACAGGTTACAGGTGTCATTGGAAATGTTAAGAGGAAGCTGGTGTCATTATCAAAAAGCTGTGAAAGCCGCTAAAACAAAATTTTTTTCTGATCTTATTGTTTCTAATTCTCATGACTCTCGTGTTCTTTTTAACACATTGAACTCTGTTCTTAATGCTCATGAACCTGTCCCTTTGAAGGCTTCTATGGAAACCTGTGATGAATTTCTTCACTATTTTATGGATAAGGTTAAACACATCAGGTCCCTTATTTTACCATCTGTTAGCGACCCACCAATTTTAAGACCTTGTATGAATGTGTTCGAGCATTTTGAGACTGTCTCCCTTACTTTTTTAGGGGATCTGGTTTCCTGTAGTAAGCCATCTGGCTCCCCTTCTGATATTACCCCTCCTAATTTTGTTAAGGAAGTTTTCCCCATTTTGGGTCCTTTTATTCTTGCTATTATCAATAGCAGTTTAATTACTAGTGTGATGCCGAAAAATTTTA
Source organism: Channallabes apus (assembly GCA_030522415.1). Classification (NCBI taxonomy): domain Eukaryota; kingdom Metazoa; phylum Chordata; class Actinopteri; order Siluriformes; family Clariidae; genus Channallabes; species Channallabes apus. Next base: position 37,190,500 of record CM060108.1, read on the forward strand.
AACATGCTGTGGTGCAACCCTTGCTAAAAAAGTCTGGCCTGGATCCTTCTGTTTTGTCAAATTTTAGGCCTATCTCCAAGCTCCCTTTTTTGGCCAAACTCCTGGAAAAAATTGTCCATTTGCAATTGCAGCCCTTCCTTGATGAATAGGCAATTTTGGAAGTTTTTCAGTCTGGGTTTAAAACTCGCCACAGTACTGAGTCTGCTCTTCTAAGAGTTTTTAATGACATTTTCTTAGCATCCAACTCCGGGGACTCTGTACTACTTGTGCTTCTAGATTTAACAGCGGCTTTCGACACCATAGACCATGAGATTCTTTTATCCAGGTTGGAACAGTGGGTGGGCATTACAGGCTCAGCTTTGCAGTGGTTTAGGTCCTACAGTACCTCTCTGATAGAACCTTCTGTGTCAGTGTAGATGGTTTCACTTCCAAATCTGCTGCCCTTCCTTGGGGGGTACCACAGGGCTCCATTCTTTGTCCACTTTTATTTTCCTTGTATTTGCTCCCACTTGGAGCTATTTTCCGGAAATATAACATCTCCTTTCATTTTTATGCAGATGACTGTCAGGTTTACCTCCCATTAAAACACAGTGGTGCATGTTCTGTCAAGCTTCTTCTGGACTGCATTGTTGATGTTAAAAGATGGTTGGCGTTTAATTTCTTGAATGTCAATGAGGGAAAGACCGAAGTTATGTTGTTTAGACCAAATGGCTCCCGCAAATCTCCTCGCTTTGACCTCTCCTCCTTGGCCCCTTTTGAGAAAGCCATGATTACAAATTTGTGTATTAAAATGGATCCTACTCTAAAAATGGATAGCCAAGTAAATGCTGTTGTAAAATCCAGTTTTTTCCATTTGAGGCGAGTAGCAAAGATTAAGCCTATATTGTCAAGGCGGGATCTGGAATCGGTTGTCCATGCTTTTATAACCTCTCGTCTTGACTACTGTAATGCTTTATTCTACGGAATCAACCATACCACTATGGCTCGCCTACAGTTGGTGCAAAATGCCACAGCTCGTTTTTTAACTGGTACAGGCAGACGGGAGCATATTACCCCAATCTTGGCTTCCCTTCACTGGCTTCCAGTGTATTTTCGGATCCGTTTTAAAATTCTTTTATTTGTATTTAAGTGTTTAAATGGTCTTGCCCCTGCCTATATGGTGGAATTGCTGCACCCATATGTTCCATCTCGCTCCCTCAGGTCTACTGACAACCCTCAGTGGCTGTTTTTAAATCTCGTTTAAAAACTCAATTCTACTCTCTGGCCTTCAACCCAGTGTGAAGTATTTTTATTGAGATGTTTTGTGTTTTATTTCTTGCTGCTACTTTTATCATTATTTTTTATTATTATTAGAAGTATGTTATTTGGTTCGCTATGTTCTTAGTTGCTTCTTTTCTTGTTACCATCATTTAAATTTTTTAATTTATTTTTTAATTTATTTATTTTTATTATTTTATATTATCGATTTACCCTGCTGTTTTATGGCCTAAATGTTGACTTTTGTACAGCACTTTGGTCAGCTTTGTTGTTGTTTTAAAGTGCTTTAGAAATAAAGTGGTATGGTATGGTATGGTAACTACCAGAAGTCCGGAGCTTTGTGATCTTAAGGCGCGTGGTGGATTGTAGCGCATCAGAAGACTGGTTAGGTATGTGGGAGCTAAACCATTTAAGGCCTTGTATGCAAGTAATACTATTTTGTAATTTATTCTAAACTGAACAGGTAGCCAGTGCAGGGATGATAATATTGGGGTTATATGATCATATTTTCTGGATCTAGTGAGAACCCTGGCAGCTGCATTTTGGATTAACTGAAGCTTGTTTATTGAGGATGCAGGACAACCACCTAGTAATGCATTACAATAGTCCAGTCTGGAGGTCATGAATGCATGAACTAGTTTTTCTGCATCAGATACGGATAAGATGTTCCTAAGTTTAGCAATATTTCGAAGATGGAAAAAGGCTGTTTTTGTGATATTTGAAATGTGATTTTCAAAAGACAAGTTACTGTCTAATATTACTCCCAGATCTTTTACTGCTGAGCTGGTAATAACAGTACATCCTTCTAAGCGCAGGCTGAATTGTGAAAGCTGTTGTGTGCTGGTTTTTGGTCCAATAAGTAATATCTCTGTCTTATCTGAATTTAATAAAAGAAAGTTATTGGTCATCCAATCTTTTATGTCCTGGACACACTCAGTTAATCTAGACAACTTAGGTATTTCGTCTGGTTTAGTTGAGATATATAATTGGGTATCATCAGCATAACAATGGAAACTAATCCCATGTCTTCTAATGATGTTACCCAAGGGAAGCATGTATATTGAGAACAACAGAGGTCCTAAAACTGACCCTTGTGGGACCCCATATTTCACTGGCATTACACCAGACGGTTGTCCATTTAGATCTACAAAATGGTAGCGATCAGACAGGTAAGATCTAAACAATTTTAATGCCTGTCCCTGAATACCTATATAATTTTGTAAGCGATCTATGAGAATATTATGATCTATAGTGTCGAATGCAGCACTAAGATCGAGCAGGACTAGCAATGAGATGCAGCCTTGGTCTGAAGCTAAAAACAAGTCATTTGTAATCTTAACTAGTGCAGTTTCTGTGCTATGATGGGGCCTGAAACCTGACTGAAATTCTTCAAGGATGTTGTTATCCTGCAAGAATGTGCAAATTTGAGCTGATACTACTTTTTCTAGTATTTTTGATATGAACGGAAGGTTTGAAATCGGTCTGTAATTTGTTATTTCATTCGCGTCCAAATTAGATTTTTTAAGAAGCGGCTTAATAACTGCTAACTTGAAAGGTTTAGGGACGTGACCTAGATGTAATGAAGAATTAATAATGTTTAGAAGTGGCTCTCCAACCGTAAGCATCACTTCTTTTAAAAATCTGGTTGGGATTGGGTCTAACAGGCACGTTGTTGATTTAGCCGAGGTGATAAGTTTATACAGCTCTTCCTGTCCTATACCTGTAAAGCAGTGAAAATCTAAATGTGAAGCTATAGGCTGAACTGGATCATGAGATACTATTAGAGGTTGAACCTCCATTATTTTCTTCCTGATATTATTGATTTTTTCATTAAAGAAGTCCATAAAGTCTTCACTTCTAAACTGTGATGGGATACTCTCTGCGGACATTTTAGGTTTTGTTAGGCGAGCCACTGTACTAAATAAGAACTTGGGATTGTTTTGGTTTCTTGCTATCAGTTGGCTAAGATGCTCAGTCCTAGCAGTTTTTAGAGCCTGTCTATAGCTGCACATACTGTCTTTATACGCAATTCGAAAAACTTCTAATTTAGTTTTCCTCCATTTTCGCTCGAGGTTACGGGTTGCTCTCTTTAGGGCGCGAGTATGACTGTTGTACCACAGTGCAAATGTTTTATCTCTGACTTTTTTTAATCTGATGGGAGCAACAATGTCTAATGTACTGGTAAAAATAGTGCCCATGCTGCTAGTCACTTCATCTAGATCATCTGCATTTAGGGGTCTAATAAGAAATTGGGACAGATCCGGCAGATTACTTGTGAATCTGTCTTTAGTAGTGGGATTCATATTTCTAACAGATTGATAACGTGGGGAGACACAGCTAATCTGTTCTACGGGTAGAGTATATGTCAGGAGGTGATGATCTGTGATATCATCACTTTGAGGTATGATCTCTATATTAGAGACATCTATACCATGGGATATAATTAAATCTAGCGTATGATTAAAGCGGTGAGTTGCTCCAATTATATTTTGTTTCACCCCAAAGGAATTTAGTAAATCCATAAATGTGAGTGCTAAAGCGTCGTTAGCATCATCTACATGAATGTTAAAATCTCCTACTATCAACACTTTGTCAGAGTTAACCAATAGGTCTGATAGCAGATGTCCAAATTCTTTAAGAAAATCGCCATATGGCCCCGGGGGTCTGTACACGGTGGCCAGGGTAAAATATAGCAAGGGTTTATTATGTATTTCATTTAGTGCAACATTAATGATAAGCACTTCAAATGAATTAAACCTGGGCCTTATTTTCTGAGTAACAGTGAGTACATCATTGTAGATAGTGGCGACACCACCACCGCGACCAATTAGACGGGGCTCGTGCTTATAGAAATATCCTGACGGAGTAGACTCATTCAGACCAAAATATTAATTTGGTTTAAGCCAGGTTTCGGTGAGACAGAGTGCGTCAAGGCAATAATCTGAGATAATTTCATTAACAATAAGTGCTTTAGGCGCAAGGGATCTAATGTTGAGTAGTCCAAACTTTAGAGGTGGATTTTGACTACTTATTTTGCCTTTTTCTGGTTTTATGGTTATCAGATTGTTTCTGGCAAATTTAACAGATTTATTCTTTTTTCTCACTATTCGGGGAACAGACACAGTTTCTATAGGACAAGCTATGTGTGTGCGTCTATCACTACGGTGAGTTGTGATGTGGCTAATATGTTTGGAATCTACAGTATGACTTACCGCCAGTCAGATGGTTCGTAGTGTCCTGGAGATGTTGTCAGAGAGGACCGCTGCTCCAGCTCTGCTACGGTGTAGGCCATCGGTGCGATAGAGCCTAGGACGCTCCCAGAAAACATTCCAGTTATCAACAAAGCGTAATTTATGTTGTCGACACCAAGATTGTAACCATTCTTTAAAGGCAAATAATCTACTGAACTTCTCGATTCCTCGCTGAAATGTGGGAAGCGGTCCAGATACGACGATCCTTGTCGTGGGTGATGTGCTGCGGACCTTCTCGACCAGGCTCCTGAAGTCCTTCTTTAGGATCTCCGTCTGCCTCAGCCTGGTGTCGTTCGTGCCGGCATGAAGAACCACAGCTCCAATGTTCTTCCTCAGGGCAGCAGGCACCTGTGCAGCAACATCAAGAACACGTGCACCAGGTAAACAGCGTGTGTGCACCTTACCTTTAGCCGTGGTAGCACGCACGTGACGAACGATGGAGTCTCCGATGACCAGGACGTCGTGTGCCGTCTCGCGGAGAGGAGCGAAGCGGTTTCGGGTCGAGATGTCGAAGACGGGTGGTGTCGGAGGGGGAGAGGTCCTCGCCCGGGGCTTGGCGTGCTTCTTCCGCTGCTGCTGTATCCAGGGTCCGTGGTATCCCGGCGCCGGGGTGTAGGAAAACTGGGCGGGCTGCGTCCTTGGTGTGTTGGACCTGGGCAGAGAAACACGCGGGGTTGAGGTTGTCGGAGAGATTGTGTCACGCCGAGAATTTACCTGGGACAGGTGAGCGTCGGTCCGTGACGATTCCAGCGTGGCTTTCCGCTGCTGTAGCCGGGCCAGTTTCACCTGTAGCTCACGGATCAGCTTCTCCACGGCCTCCAGCTCCAAATCCACTGAGTGCAGCTCCAATGTCTCCTCACCTGCACTCAGAGGCAGAATCACAACCGACATGGTGTCTAAACACGGAAAATAATCGGTGTGAAGAAGCGTAAACAAACTTTACAAACAAACGTGATAGCCGGGCTAGCGATGCTAATGCCGGCTAAAAGCGGTGTGCTGCAAAACAATTAAAACTTAACGATATAACACGCGTTTCGAGTAAATATGTTATAAGATACTTATCCGTTTTATGTACACTGGGATTCCTCTAGGATCCTCTCATTCTCCAAGATCTTGTTAAACAGACAATCAGAAACTCTACTGCCACCTCTTTCCACACCTCCACAGGTATGTCATAAGGACCAACTGCCTTTCCAATCTTCATCCTCTGTAATGCCCTCCTCACCTCACTCTTACTAATTTTTGCTACTTGCAAACCTACTTGACAAAGCTACTCGACACCTTCCTCACCACCAGGTCATTTTACACACCATCATCCTGTGTTGTCCGGCAACACTCTCCCCTACCAACACTTTGCAGTCACTGATCTCTTTCAGATTACAACGTCGACACAAGATGTAGTCTACCTGAGTGCTTCTGCTTCTACTCTTATATGTCACCCTATGTTTCTGCCTCTTCTGGAAGAAAGTATTTACTTCTGATATTTTCATCCTCTTTGCAAAGTCCACCGCCATCTGTCCACCTGCACTCCTGTTCTGAAGACCAAACCTTGCCCATCACATTATCATCGACTCTGTTCCCTTCCCAAACATGTCCATTAAAATCTGCACCAAACCCACTAGGTGACAGTGTAGCTCCATATATGATGCTGACTGTATGCGCTCACAGCAATGTAGAATGGATATCGGCCTACTAGGAAAATGCCAGATTACCTGTCTACTGTACCTCTGAACATCTTTCCGACATGTACCGCAACTTACAAATAAACAGTATGTGTGATAAACAGACAAACCTACTGTATGTCTAATTATGCAGTGACACACACAGGTGTCAAGCAGGCACTTAAGGTACTGTAGTAATAGACCTTTAATTATAAGATTAAATGAATTCAATGCTATTGGATATTTAGTTTTAAGGAGCTCACAGTAACAGGAAAAGAGACAATTAGGTAAAGACTATAACATGTTTCCTCAGAAAAAATTCTAATGGACCTTTTCCAATTGCTGCTCAATGTTAGGGGACTGTCTTACACACCCTGAGGAAAGCACTGTTCGACTGACCAGAAGTCAGTTTCCCACTGGCGTTTTTGTTTTGTTTGTTTTGTAACGGGTTCAACCCTATGTGCACGGGCGGCTCCATGAAGCACGAACACGAGGTGAGGTCTTGCGGGAAAAAAGTCATTTATTTAGGAAAAATGGGGAAGGAAAAGGTTAAAGGAGGGAGGATGGAAAGAAAGGGAAGGAAAGATTGTGCACATGCAGGTCCAGGGGCAGTGCCACACTGGCATGTGGGCACATAGCTGGTGATAGGTGGCGGTGGGCGGAGTGGCAGAACGGAGCCTACCGAAGTCTCTGTATACGGACCTGTCGTGAATTAAGATTAAAAGAAACATATGTAATGTTTCTATGCAGTAAGTAGTGATAGATATAAAGTGTAGGAGCGGTCGCTGACTGTCCTGTGAAAAGATTTTTGGAGTAAATTGTCATTTTGAAGATGTACAGAGTTGTGGACTTCTTTGAGGCCATTCATGAGGTCCGCAGCACCCCAGTTAACATCCTGGAAATACTGGAGGGCAAACTGGAGGACGTGGAGGCACAGATTCAGGAGGTTCTCAGGAATATCCCAAATGACTTCCTTCAGAAGACATTGCATTCCATGTCTGGCTGTAAGTGCCATATCGCACTTGTTATGAATTTGTTGTTGTGTTTATACACTGGCCATTTGAGGAAAATCAGTTGATGCCACTGGTGCCTACATTGAAATTTTAAGAATTTCTTTTATTTTCCTAGGTAACAAGTGCAAGTACAATTTGTTTCAATACATTTGTATTATAAATATGGAATTTATTACCAATTATTAATACCTAACTACTTTTCACCCACCCTGTAATTGACTAGTAGACTTGCCAAGAGCATCTACAAAAAGGGGAGGTCATTTGGAAGTGTTCGTGGTATGCAGTGGGTAATACCTACTAAAAGTGACAAACAGTCTGGGAACCAGCTATAGGATCTTGATCAAGATTGAATGATGTACATGCTATCTTCCACAAAAGAGCTACTGTAGCACAAATTGCTGAATAAGTGTCCACTGGCTCTTACAGTTGTCCACTTACACACTGGATTGCAGCTTGCTGTAGCTGCTGACCGGTCAGGGTGCCCATGTAGATCTGTGTCCATCATTGAAAGTGTTACAATGTTCACTTGAGAAACAGAACTAGACCAAGGATCAGTGGAAAAAGGTGGCCCGGTCTGAATAATCATGCTTTCTTTTACATCAAGTGAATGTATAGGTGTGTTTGCGTCACTTACAGTACATGAGGGAAAATGGCACCAGGATGCACAGTGGGAAGAAGGCATGCCAACAGAGGTAGTGTGATGCTCTGAGCAATGCTATGGAAACCATGGGTAATGACTTTCGGGTGATTGTTACCTTGACATTCCCTGATAGCAGTGTCCTTTTTCACCAGAATAATGTAACATTGCAACATTTACTCAGAAATGGTATAAGGAACATGTTAAAAGGTTAAAAGAATGTTGACTTGGCCTCGGATCTCAATCTGTTCAAGCACTGGTGAGATGTGCTGGACAGACAAGTCTGATCTATGGAGGCTCCACCTTGGAACTTATGGCAGTTAAGGATCTGCTGTTAATGTGTTGGTGCCTTGTGATACCACACACTGATGGGTCAGGGCTGTTAAGGAATTTTTGGCCTCCAACTTGAAAATTGCTAAGAAAAGCTCTCTTAACAGGAAATTCCCATTTGTAAACTTGGGATGGTTTCCCCTACCCTGAGTTCAACAAGTAATGACATCAACGCAGCTGCTCACACTATCTACTATAAACAGATTTGCACTTCCTACCTTCAAATGCTGTATCTATTACTTTAGATCAATCAGCATACAGATACATAAACTTGTTTAATATACTGACTACACTTTGCTAAAAGGTGGTTGTGATTTCTTTTATGTAATACCGTCCATAAATATTTGGACAGCAAGAAAGGGTCTTTGTTTTTAGGTTTGTTTGTTTGTTTGTTTGTTTTTACTTTTGTATGCCACCTTAATAAATTAAGACATTAAGCATGTATTATGTGATTTAATTTTAGATTTATAGCTATACATGTACAGGTCCTTCTCAAAAAATTAGCATATTGTGATAAAGTTCATTATTTCCTGTAATGTACTGATAAACATTAGACTTTCATATATTTTAGATCCATTACACACAACTGAAGTAGTTCAAGTCTTTTATTGTTTTAATATTGATGATTGTGGCATACAGCTCATGAAAAAAAAAACCAAAATCCCTATCTCAAAAAATTAGCATATTTCATCTGACCAATAAAAGAAAAGTGTTTTTAATACAAAAAAAGGTCAACCTTCAAATAATTATGTTCAGTTATGCACATTACAGTGGTGTGAAAAACTATTTGCCCCCCTCCTGATTTCTTATTCTTTTACATGTTTGTCACACAAAATGTTTCTGATCATCAAACACATTTAACTATAAGTCAAAGATAACACAAGTAAACTCAAAATGCAGTTTTTAAATGAGGGGTTTTATTATTTAGGAAGAAAAAAAATCCAAACCTACATGGCCCTGTGTGAAAAAGTAATTGCCCCCTGAACCTAATAACTGCTTGGGCCACCCTTAGCAGCAATAACTGCAATCAAGCGTTTGCGGTAACTTACAATGAGTCTTTTACAGCGCTCTGGAGGAATTTTGGCCCACTCATCCTTGCAGAATTGTTGTAATTCAGCTTTATTTGAGGGTTTTCTAACATGAACCGCCTTTTTAAGGTCATGCCACAACATCTCAATAGGATTCAGGTCAGGACTTTGACTAGGCCACTCCAAAGTCTTCATTTTGTTTTTCTTCAGCCATTCAGAGGTGGATTTGCTGGTGTGTTTTGGGTCATTGTCCTGCTGCAGCACCCAAGATCGCTTCAGCTTGAGTTGACGAACAGATGGCCGGACATTCTCCTTCGGGATTTTTTGGTAGACAGTAGAATTCATGGTTCCATCTATCACAGCAAGCCTTCCAGGTCCTGAAGCAGCAAAACAACCCCAGACCATCACACTACCACCACCATATTTTACTGTTGGTATGATGTTCTTTTTCTGAAATGCTGTGTTACTTTTACGCCAGATGTAACGGGACACGCACCTTCCAAAAAGTTCAACTTTTGTCTCGTCGGTCCACAAGGTATTTTCCCAAAAGTCTTGGCAATCATTGAGATGTTTTTTAGCAAAATTGAGACGAGCCTTAATGTTCTTTTTGCTTAAAAGTGGTTTGTGCCTTGGAAATCTGCCATGCAGGCCGTTTTTGCCCAGTCTCTTTCTTATGGTGGAGTCGTGAACACTGACCTTAATTGAGGCAAGTGAGGCCTGCAGTTCTTTAGATGTTGTCCTGGGGTCTTTTGTGGCCTCTCGGATGAGTCGTCTCTGCGCTCTTGGGGTAATTTTGGTCGGCCGGCCACTCCTGGGAAGGTTCACCACTGTTCCATGTTTTTGCCATTTGTGGATAATGGCTCTCACTGTGGTTCGCTGGAGTCCCAAAGCTTTAGAAATGGCTTTATAACCTTTACCAGACTGATAGATCTCAATTACTTTTGTTCTCATTTGTTCCTGAATTTCTTTGGATCTTGGCATGATGTCTAGCTTTTGAGGTGCTTTTGGTCTACTTCTCTGTGTCAGGTAGCTCCTATTTAAGTGATTTCTTGATTGAAACAGGTGTGGCAGTAATCAGGCCTGGGGGTGACTACAGAAATTGAACTCAGGTGTGATAAACCACAGTTAAGTTATTTTTTAACAAGGGGGGCAATCACTTTTTCACACAGGGCCATGTAGATTTGTAGATTTTTTTCTCCCTTAATAACGTAAACCTTCATTTAAAAACTGCATTTTGTGTTCAATTATGTTATCTTTGACTAATAGTTAACGGTTTTTGATGAGCAGAAACATTTAAGTGTGACAAACATGCAAAAGAATAAGAAATCAGGAAGGGGGCAAATAGTTTTTCACACCACTGTATGTTTATCAGTACATTACAGAAAATAATGAACTTTATCACAATATGCTAATTTTTTTAGAAGGACCTGTATATACAAATGTGTTTAAATTAATTGTACATGTACTTTATCAAATAGAAAAATTAAAGCAAATTAAAAAATTTCAACGTAAGCACAGGTGGCATCCACCAGTTTCCTCAAACGGCCGGGGACAGAATGTCTTTTGAACCTGTGCCTGAGTCCTCCAGTGTGTCCTCCAAGAAGTCCAGATCTTCCTCCATATACAAACAAAGCCTTGCACACTGGAGGACTTGGAGGCAGTACATGTACATTTTGTTTAAATAAATTTGTAATAGAAATGTGGACTTTATTACCAATTTTTAATGCCTAGTTAATTTTCATCCACCCTGTGATCTCAGGTCAAGCCTAGGGAAATATGATTAATTGAGCGCTCAACCAATACTATTTGAGCTAACTTAAATATTTGAATTACAAGTTGAGTTAACTTAATATTTTGAACGAGGGGCATGTTGTTTCACTAAACAACAATGTGAAATATTTTGTTTGGCCAGCAAATTCCTCTAAAAGTTGAGTAAACTTTAAAAAAAAAAAAAAGCTCTGCAACTTGTTACTACACTTTTTTACATTAATGCGGCTTTTTTTTTACAGTGCATATGATAATTCGATGATTTTGTTTCTCTGTTAATTTTCTTTAATTTCGACCTTAAAAAATTTTTTTACAGTAGTACATGTCAGGGTTTGTTATGTGTTATTAACTTTTGTTGTTCCATGCAGAGATGATTTTGTCCCTTAACATGACAATAATTCTGGTCTGATTTTATTAGATTACAACTTCAGATTATCAGGAAGAAAATAAAAAAGCTGTGTGGTGTTTAATCTGGTTCTATTAAATCCTCTATTTTTAGTTATGAAGCCATCTTGAGTCTGAAATGAAAAGTAAAATATAAAATTTCATATAACAGAAAGGGCCATTAGTGGCTCAGTGGTAGCTTTTTACTTGCCATAAGGAAAGTCTTGGCTCCTTTTCAGGCCAGTGCACAAACCAAACTACCGGATGCAGGGCATGTTTAGTTCCAGTCTGGATAAACAATTGAATCCCCAATAGAATGGAAGGGTGGTGTCAGGAAGGGCATCCGGTATAAAACTTGTGCCAAGTTGTATGGCTCAATGTGGCAACCCTTTGGCAGGAGCAGGAGAACAACAAATGAGGGATCAATTCTATGGATCAAGACCTCCTGCAATCCTGTATTTTAGTTACTTTAAATCCACCATAATGCAAACAAATTATTTAATTATAGAGAGACCTCTTCTCAAGTACGGTTCTGAGAAGTTCATGGCTTGTGGCTGCATTAATTTACATGGTGAAAATCCATTCTCTTAATTTACAGTAGCCTTAGTTCTTGGTTGAGCTGGTTGAGGGTCTTCTTGGTCTCTCATCATCTTCCAGTCATATTCTTCCACTCTTGAACCATGCGTGCCACTGAAAACACCTTGAAAAACTCATTGCAGCATCACCATGCTGAAGTACATCAAATGTAAAATGTTCGCGTTTCTCTATAATCCTGCTATTGGTGCACTCTAACCGTGTGGCAAAAGCAAATTATTTGCTAAATTTGTTTAGAATTGTAACAAAATCTAAAAAAGGTAATAATTTACAAAATCGTGACACTCATAGAATCTCAATACATTCATTCATTCATTCATTCATTCATTCATTCATTTTCTATACCGCTTAATCCTGTGTTCAGGGTCGCGGGGGCCCTGGAGCCTATCCCAGGAGACTTCGGGCACTAGGCAGGGTACACCCTGGACAGGGTGCCAATCCATCGCAGGGCACACACACATACACACACTCACACACCCAATCACACACTACGGGCAATTTTTAGGAACGCCAATTAGCCTAACCTGCATATCTTTTGGACTGTGGGAGGAAACCGGAGTACCCGGAGGAAACCCACCAAGCACGGGGAGAACATGCAAACTCCATGCACACAGAGACGGGAATCGAGCCTCTCAATACAGATCAAATCAAAATAATATTGTATAGGCTGGGCCCTGGCGATTCCCATCTATAATAATCTACCATCCTACCAATTTTAACAAAACACAATCTTTCATTTATTTTTTTATACAGATTATGTACAGATATATCTGCCCCTAAAGCCCAGTGATGAAGATGCTCTACAACCTGTCCTTAGCTGTTTCACAGACATTAAATGATGCTTTCTGTTATTTTGATATTATTTTGACATGTCTGAGTTCATTGTCTTTGGATTGTCATGCCTTCCTAGGAGTGCCCTACCTTACTCACAAGGATTTTAAGAAAGCTATTCATGCTTTTATTAGCTTCATTGGATAACTGTAATGCACATTGTGTTGGGATTAGTCGGTCATCTCTCTTTCTCTCTTTGCACATGCGCTGGATGTGAGGAGAGAACTTGGAAAGCTGAACTTTGAAAAAGACTGTAAATCAATGGACTAAAACAGAAACAAAACTGAAGAAAAAAACAGTTGTTGTTAATAGTGGGGAAGAGTTGTGGGTGTTATTTTACTTAAAAAAAAAAAAAAGATGAAGCTGCCTTTTGCTGTGGCTGCTCCCAAATTGTATAGTGCCCGTCCACTGGATAAATATTTTATTACTGACCTGACTGTCTCAAGACTGCCAAAGGGGGAGCTTAAACAGGAAAACTACACCTTCAGGTAGATAAGTATTGATCTATAGTAAAATTAACTAGCAATAAGACCACCAAACATGAATAACATAGTATTGAGGATTGAAAATAACATGCAAACAATTCAGGCCATAAAACTAGACAAATTACTAAATAATGATGTAGTTGGAATATAATAATACAACTACATCAATTCAGCACAGCAGAATCAAAATTTAATTAGAATATTTTACTCAAAAGACAAATTTTAACAAAATCATCAAACTGTGATTCCGTACCTACATGCTTACTCAAGCATATAATACCAGAAATAACTTAACCCCTTTTAAGATCATTCTCTTTTGCCCTCAGCAATGGTTATGGTCATTCTAAACTAGCAGTTTTTAAACCTCTAATCAAGGAACCTGCACATTGACCCCTCTCAGCTGTCCAACTACAGTATAGGCCAATATCAAACCTCGCCTTTAAATCTAAAATTCTAAAGAACGTTGTAGCACAGCAACTGTTCTCATATCTACACAGGAATAACGTTTATGAAATGCATCGGTCAGGATTTACGCCTCATCACAGCACAGAGACAGCTCTGGTAAATGGTAAATGACCTACTACTACCTCCTACTGTCCTCTACTCAGGGTTGTGTCTCCTTGATTGTGTCTCTTGACCGTAGTGCAGTTTTTGACACCACTGATCATACTATTCTCCTTGATAGATTAGAAAATTGTAAATCGTCCTGAATAAGTCTGCCAAATTCCTAAAATGTAAATGTAAAATGTTTTAAGAGTTATGGGAGTGGCCCTCCTGGCGCGGGTCTTATTTGACTGGTTATCATCAGCTTCGTTGTAAATGGTGACTATTGTACATGTACAGTACTAAAGTAAAGCTTGGTGTTCCACAGGGTTCTATTTTAGTCCCATTGCTATTTTATCTCGGAACATGCTTCCTCTGGGTAACATAATTCATAGGCATTGTATTAGTTTAGATTGTTATGCTGATGACACACAATTATTTGTCTCAGTAAAGCCAGATGAGAAAAACAAGCTTAATTAAGTTGAGTAACATATGAAGGACATTAGGCACTGGATTCTTATTAACTTCCTTCTGCTTAATCTTGACAAGACTGGTACTTTTTAGTACTGGCACCAGTAAGTTACAAGTAAGATTTCTATTGACACATTAACACTGGATGTCCTTCCTGTTTCATTATGTGCAGCAATAAGAGACCTTGCTGTGATTATCGTATTGTGATTATTATATTCCAATATTTAATTTAAAGCTCATCCAGCTTCCTTTATCTCATAAATATTGGCAACATAAGAAATATAATGCCAGTACATGATGCCGAAAAAAATAGTTTATGCTTTTGTCATCTAGGTTACAGTTAGTCCAGAATGCAGCAGCCAGTCCTCATTAGAACCAGATATATGAGCACATGACCCCTATCTTATCCATACTGCATTGGCTCCCTGTGAAGTATAGACTAAAAACTTATTTATTTAGCCAAGCTTTTTGTGAATAGGTAAAGGAGCAGATCTGGGGCACTCATGAACGTAAAGTATTATGGTGAGCTTGTATGTTTGTACACTTACTCTCTGTCTTCTCCACTCTTAAGGGTGCCCTCATGTCTGTTTTCTTCTGGCTCCTCCCATTCTTTTCTCCCTTTCAGTTATGATTTAATAGTTAGTACTCTTTGCATTAATCACACATAACTGCCCCTTAAACACCAACCCCACCCCCAGCATACAGTATGCACATCAGACACCTTACAGTTCGTATTGATATATAAATTATTTTTAATGTTTTCTATAAGGGCTATAAAGCCTTTATATAAAAAATTTACTTTAAAAACAGATAGCCAAGAGCTACTACAGTACAAATAATTCCTTTCCACTTTTATGATTTTAGCGATGAATAACAGTGTGATGGTGTGGAGAGAAAAAAGCACCTCTCCCCATCTTCTCGATGCCCTAAAGGTTTTTTAAAGCATACATGGAGAATACAGATAGACAAACAGAAAGATAGAGGACACTTCACATAATTACTTATTTCTTAGAAGCACAGAAATCTAGCCAGAACAAAAAACATTGGTAAAAATAGTGTTTTATTTTTTTTCTTAATTCAATTAAATTCAATTTAATTTTATTTGTATAGCGCTTTTAACAATTGTCATTGTCACAAAGCAGCTTTACACAATCAAAAGAATTATTTAAGTTTGTATGGAATGTACAGTAGCACTGTCGCCTTGCACCTCCAGGGTCCAGGGTTCGATTCCCCGGCCAGGCTCGATTCCCGTCTCTGTGTGCATGGAGTTTGCATGTTCTCCCCGTGCTTGGTGGGTTTCCTCCGGGTACTCCGGTTTCCTCCCTCTGTCCAAAGATATGCAGGTTAGGCTAATTGGCGTTCCTAAATTGCCTGTAGTGTGTGATTGGGTGAGTGAGTGTGTGTATGTGTTTGTGCCCTGCGATGGATTGGCACCCTGTCCAGGGTGTACCCCGCCTAGTGCCCGAAGTCTCCTGAGATAGGCTCCAGGTCCCCCGCGACCCTGAACACAGGATTAAGCGGTATAGAAAATGAATGAATGAATGAGTGAATGAATGAATGTATGGAATGTGAATAAAGCATTCTAAAATGTTCCTGATAAATTGATAAAACTGTAAGCGTTGACAAACTTAAACTAAATAGTTACTCTTAACTTTACTTTAATAATGCTGCCTAAGGACAATGCTCAATGTCACAACATTTTCTTTCAAATCATTAATAATAATATATAATATATAATGAATAATATTTTCTTAAAGGTCAGTGTATCAAACACACTTACCATCTTTATCTTGTATACAGGGATGCAGGGGACCAGGAGACTTAGAGCATTAGGCAGGGTATACCCTCATTGGGGTGCCAATCCATCACAGTGCACACACACGCACACACACATACACTCTCACATGCTCATTCACACACTATGGGCAATTTGTGCACGCCAGTTACCCTTACCTGCATGTCTTTGGACTGTGGCAGAAAACTGGAGTAATATCAAGCACATGGAGAACATGCAAACTCCATACACACAGACCCGAGGCAGGAATCAACCTTGGGGTGCAAGGTAACGGCGCTAGCCACTATGCCTCCGTGCCACCTGGGTAAGTGTATTTAATTTTTTTTTTATCTTTACATAAAAATTATTTTAAAGAAATTTTATTTAGATTTTGACTGTTGCCATAACCTAACCGTATTAATTAAATTTGATTATAATATTAACAGTATAATGTCAAAACAATAGGTTCAATGGTTTTATCTTCACATTCTGATGCACTGATGCGTGAGTTTCCCTTTAGTGGTTCTGCTTCAGCCTTTGCAGGACAGGAACATTCCCACTCTCTGCTAGCCAATTTGAGGATCTTGTGGCTGTGGATGTAGAAGGTGGATATACGGTATGGTGTTGGATAGACCACAGTTACAGAAACCATAA
Source organism: Channallabes apus (assembly GCA_030522415.1). NCBI lineage: Eukaryota > Metazoa > Chordata > Actinopteri > Siluriformes > Clariidae > Channallabes > Channallabes apus. The sequence goes on from CM060108.1 coordinate 37,207,180, forward strand.
GCACAAAAACTAAAACTGTATGAAAAATTATCCCAGGCCCAGTTATAATTATTTCAGTTCATTGTAGTTGTTTATATGACCAACATGCCAACATGACCTGAACCTGGCCATTACTTGCTCTCATAACCTCTAAAGTTTACAATACATTTTTACATCAGTGTGTTCTGTTTCCTTTCTGAATTATTCATATTATTTATGTCATATCTCTAAACACTTCTAAATTATTTTGGTCAAAGTGAACTCCATTTTTTAGACTGAAAACACTTGACACTATGAATAACTTGGCAGTGCTAATAAAGTGCACCTGCAATTTTTCACAAAGAAAATTTTAGGAGGGAAAAAAATGATTGCGTTTCTAAAAGCTAGTTTATTTTAATAGTGGTCAAAATAAATCATGTCAACCAAAGGATTTACTCAAGTAAAAGAAGTTTTCAAATAAATTCAAATAACTTAATTGTTTTTTTTATGTTTAAATTGTCATTAGAACTGAGCACACGTCTAAATGAAAAATGTTTACCCTGAGCTTTTGGGGCTAGACGCTCTTCCTCCTCTAGATTCTGACCAATCATCTTCCTGGATGGCATCCTTTGGGGTCCTGGTTGTTTTATGGTGTCCTGAGTGGAAATCCGACATCAGATTAAATCACAAAAATATGCAAATTCTGTATACAGTGCTGTGCAAAAGTCTTAGACACATGCAAATAACTGCTGTAAAGCAACAATGTCTTTAAAGAAATACTATAAAAAGCAGTAAATAGTAATTAATAAAACAAAGTAAATAATTGGTGTGATGACCCTTTGCTTATATAGTCTCTTGTACAATGTTTGCAGTTTTATTAGGAAATTAGCTGCTTAGTTTTACTGAACATCCTGCAGAACCAGCTTCTTCTGAGAACTTTGTTGCAGCTGCTTGTTTTTTTATGCTTGCAAAATCCAGAAAATTTGTAAAATATTACAAACCGGATTCCAAAAAAGTTGAGACGTCTGTTGAGTGTTGTAAGAAGAAGGGGAGATGCCACACAGTGGTGAAAATGGCCTTGTCTCAACTTTTTTGGGATTTGTTGACACCATGACATTTTGATTGATCATATTTTTCCCTCAAAATGATAAATTTTCTCAGTTTAAACTTTTGTTTGTCCGTAAACTTTTGTTCTTTTGTTCTATTCTGAATAAAATATTGACATTTGCCATCTCCACATCATTGCATTCAGTTTTTATTCACAATTTGTTTAGTGTCCCAACTTTTTTGGAATCCGGTTTGTAGTATATATTAATATAAGTGTGATCTTTTACATAATAAGCTTTTGCAACTTAAGCTTTTTTTTTCTTTAATGACTGCCACATTATGCACCAGTGATGGGAATGTGTCTAAACTTTTTGTCACCCCTTGCTCACTTCAAAGGCTCCCAATGTAGGTTAGGTACTGTAACATAGGTACTGTAGAGTGCTAGACTGAGGACAATGTGCAGCAGAAACACTAAATGCAAGAGAAGCATGCGAGCAGGGTGATGCCATGCGCCCCAAAGACAGGTGGACTGAGTACCGCCATTTATAAGATCGGCACATCTCTCTGTCCTTAAACTCCTTTCCCCATTTTCCTCCCCATAAAACTCCTCTTAATTCATAAGACCTCACCTCATGTCTGTTGTGTCTGTGGTCTGCCCCGACTCAACTTTAGTGGAAAATGCTGGCAGCAGGGGCACCTGGCACAGACCTTAGTTTCAGTCCCTAATGTAACCTAATGACCTGAATGTACTCAATGACCAGGTTATCTAATCAATGGAGTTTTTCTTCACTAATGGCTCATCAATATCTAGGAATCATTTTCACACATTTCACACATTGTGTGCTATAATCAAAGATAAATGTGATCGAATTAAATCTTAGCGTGTGTAACCAGGCAGTGTATTTTTCTCCTTATTTTGTTCATCGGGACTGCATTTGATAAAATAATGATTCAGGTTCCTGCATTATGTTTATCTAGACAAATGCACTTGCTCACAAGGTTTGGAGGAAGTTCATTTAAAGCTAGAGACTATAAGATGGTGCGTTTGAAAAATACTGAATGGGAAAGAACAAACACTAGCATGCATCTAACTTATATTTTAGATGGAAAGTTAAAGACATTTTGGAGATATCTAAGACATAGGCAAACTTGTTTAGAAAGGAGCATAATATGTGACCATTAAGAAACCATCGTCCTCAGGTTTATAAAGCTAACTTAAAGCTAACTATATGCGAGTTGTTATTACATTCAAAGGTGACATATTAGTTATCAGTCTAAGAATAACATAATTAAGAATTGCATAAATAAAGAAGGTATAAGAATAAAGTTTGTGAAATGTATTTGTTTGTGAAAGTGAATGGCTGTAAGAGAATGGCACGTTTTACCAATAAAAGGACACAACACAACTCTATTACAGGTAGTCCCCAACTTACAAACATTCTAGTCAATCTTTCCACAGATACGAACGGACCACGTTTCTACAAACATTTGTAGATGTGAACAAAACAAACACGTTGGCTCACATGTATTGTACGAAAAGTAGACACTGTAATGTACCAGATACCAATATTTATAACTATATACAATATTTCCAGTGTGGAAGTGAGTGTATAAAATGTCTAAAGTCTGGTACATTGTATGCGTATGCATGTCCTGTAAAGCTATCCTGATGGTTAATCATCCTAATTTCAGAAAATCCTCAACAAAACAGTTTACAGTCCAAGATAGTGGAAAACAGCTCTGAGACAAAATGGTGTCCAGGATTCCCCATGCGATTTAAAGATGCAGAGACAACACTGTTACATTTCACATACCAGTAAAACCTTTTGCAATTTATTTAGCAAGAATTTTTTTTAAATAAATGCTCATTCATAAGCAGGGGACTACCTGTATGTAATATTTTCAATATCAGTCAGTATATTACATTGTAATGCCAACAAGCTTGGTATATTGGTACAGAATGGTGCAGACAAATGGTCCTGAAAAATTATATAGATTACGATCAGTAAAGTGAAAGGAGGTGTGTTTTTTTTTCCTTTAATTTTCATACCTTGACTACAAATTGCCTTTAAAAAATTATCACAGAAATACATATATACTGTATGTGTTTTTGTAAATGTAAAAGTTATTATTTAATAAAAGCAAACCTTCAATGAGTCTTTATCCAAGCAAGTTTGTAAGGTATAAGAAGAAGAAGATGATGATGTTGATGAAGATGTTAAATAATAATTTTCCCTAATTTAGATCTGAGTTTAAAAAGTTTACCTGTGGAGGTTTCTGAGTTGGCTTAAGTACAACCCCTTTCTTAATTCTCTCCATCATTTCATCCACTGCCCTGGTTTTCACATCTACAGACTGTGCAGGTTCTGTGATACAAAAATGGGAGACCAGAAGTGAGTCAAATTCATTCTTGCAAAGTAAGGAGTTTGTATTATAGATGCACATGTACTGTAGTTCTTACTCTTTAGGTTAGTGCTATTGCTTGCTGACTTCTTTCTGTTCCTTAAAGCATCCAGTGGGCTAGAGGCAAACATACATACATATAATACTGTATGTTTTTTTTCAGGTAATGTATCATAATTGTTCTGTATATTTTACATGTTAAATAATAATAATATTAAGCATTATCAGTTTGACCTTACTCAATAGTACTTGTAGAAAGAACCGGAGGAGGAGGAGGAGGAGGAGGAGGAGTTGAAGAAAGTTGTGCTGGAGTGACATTCTCTTTATTTGAGGGGCGAGCTTCAATAAAAGGGTTCCCTTTGTCCATTTTCAGCATATCCTGAAGCTGCTTAACTAGGTAGACGTTATTAAATTATATGAAGTTTCATGTGCCATGTAACATTAATCCCTTCTACTTTCAACATGAAAGTCTGACCTCATTAAACTGATGTTAACACAGAACATTTGAACTCACCTTTCTCTTGCAGTGCTGTCACTGTATTTTCTGTGTCTCGCAACTGATTTTCAATCTTCTTCTTCTCTTCCATTTTGGTCTCTAGTTGAGCTCTGACCATCTGCAGCTCCTCAATAACTGCCTGGGAGTGATTCCTCTACAGGAAAAAAAACACAGTATAGAAGAACAGTTAGAACAGAAGTTAATCATTTTTGCTATAGTAAATTCACAATGTCCCCTTGCTCCTTCACACGAGAATCTACACACTCACACATTTTCTTTTGACTATTAAATCATGACATTGTATTCACTACATTGTACCACTGTATCACTATAGCCGCAACATAAAAGGTATTATCATGCTGGCTAACATTTATGAGATTAGGAATTAAAGTGTAGTATTTTTTAGGAGTAATACTTTTTCTCCACAGTCTTCACAGTACTCTTTTTTTTGTTTTACAAAAAAAAAATGTCACATAGACAGTTTGATATGTAGTGAAATGCTTATACAATTGCCTGTTACCAAGAAGGCTTTCTCTGCAATAAATAAATGCACTGTAGAGTGCAATTCACTCACTCATCGTCTATTCTGCAGGGAACACACACATTCACTCACTCACTCCAGGCAATTTGCTCTCATAACCTCTAAAGTTTACAATACATTTTTACATCAGTGTGTACTGTTTCCTTTCTGAATTATTCATATTATTTATATGTCATATCTCTAAACACTTCTAAATTAGCAGATCTTTGAACTGTGGGAGTGCAAACCACTACACCAACATGCCGTCTAAGTACGATTCAATTAAAAATAAAATATTCTAAAAAAGAAATAATGTTTTTTTTAATTCATATTATTATTTTTTTATTATTATTAAGATGGAAAATGTTAACAAGTATTGGAAATATTTACAAGGTTATGCAGGATAAATTACAAGCTGCATAAAAAGGAATTAAAACTCTGACCAGGAAGCAGTTAATAATGGCTAGCAGTTAGTAGTGAACTCAGTTAGTCCTCATTTGTATGAAAAATGAGCAGAGTGTAAACTCACTTACTGATCATCTATACCGCTTTGCCCAGTATTCAGGGCTGCGGGGGCCTGGAGCATGAGGCGAGGTACACCCTAGACAGGGGGCCAATCCATTGCAGGGCACACACACATACACACACACTACGGGCAATTTGGGAATGCTGTGGAAGGAAACCAAAGTACCTAGAGGAAACCCACCAAAACACAGGGATAACATGCAAACTCTATGCACACAGACTGGAATCGAAAATCGGTGCAAGGCGAGTGTTCTAACACTGCAACACCGTGCCACCTCCAGAGTGTAAGCAAAAACAAAAAATTACAATGTACCAGAAAGTGCAATTTGTAAGCAATGTCAAAATGTGCAACTTAATGAGTAGTGTGCTACATTCTGACTTTCATGCATTAGCAGGAATGTAGGATGAGTGTTTATTGTGCAAATTAACAAAAAAACAGATTTGATTGTTTAGTCTTTTGTGGTGTTCTGGTTGTTCTGCAGGAAGAAGCTCCTCCTCAGTCTGGCCTTCAGGGAGTGGAAGCGCTTTCCTGACTGCAAACAATCATGTTGATACATATTTGCACATATTCCATACAGATTTCCAGAATTTTCTTTAGAGTCTGTAAAGCTGCAGAAAAATTGCAAATTTCGGTGGTCCATGTGGTCCATGGGGGAAAACTGGTGAACTAGCAGCTGGGCCGGCCAAGGCTCATTTATGCATTTGTTGAACGAAGGCTAGCCCGTGTAGTCTGATCCAATAGTAGAGTTACTGTAGAATTAAATTGCTGAGAATTTTAATGCTGATTCCAATAAAAAGGAGTCAGAACACACAGTGCATCACTGTTTTTTGGTTGCATAGCTGCAGATCAGTCAGGGTGTTCATGCTGACTCGAATCCAAATCTAAAAGTGCCAACAATGGGCACATGAGCATCAGAACTGGACCACAGAGCAATGGAACAAATCACTAATGGCACTAATCACTATTGCAATTTTCTTTTACATCATGTGGATGGCCAGGTGTGTGCATCGCTTGTTGGCACCTGGATCCATATGAGAAAAAGGCAAGCCAGTGGAGGCAGCGTGATTCTTATAAAAAAGTATGCTATGTATATTAAATTCTAGCATGCCAAAGCGCACAAAGTGTACTTACAGTAGTAATTGGAATTGGCCAGAAGTATAAGAGCATGCTAGTGCTGCAATAAGTACATTCTTGATATATTACTCATGTATTTGACACAGTAAAAACTACACCGGAGGGTACACTTGCATTTTTTTCTAGTAACTGTGAAAAGAACTTAAAATGCGTCGCCATGTTTGATCATACACATACTGTAAATGTAGTACATCATTTGAATCTGTAAAGGGTCTACTTTTATTTAAGTATACTCACAATATCCAAAAAACATTGTGCTTTTGTAAAATAAAGAAAACAAACAGGGTGCGCTTTCAGCAGTCTCAGTCTCCGTGAAAATCTTTTTGAAACACATCACTAAAATAAACCTGACACTTCCCGAATACTCCACACACAGACAAGAGGAATATATCTATAGAAAGCTTAAATTATCCACTTTTAAATAAAGCAATTTAATTCATTCATTCATTTTCTATACCACTTAATCCTGTGTTCAGGTTCGCGGGGGACCTGGAGCCTATCCCAGGAGACTTCGGGCACTAGGCGGGGTACACCCTGGACAGGGTGCCAATCCATCGCAGGGCACACACGCATACACACACTCACACACCCAATCACACACTACGGGCAATTTTAGGAACGCCAATTAGCCTAACCTGCATATCTCTGGAGGAAACCGTAGTACCCGGAGGAAACCCACCAAGCACGGGGAGAACATGCAAACTCCATGCACACAGAGACGGGAATCGAGCCTGGCCGGGGAATCGAACCCAGACCCTGGAGGTGCAAGGCGACAGTGCTAACCACTACACCACCGCGCCGCCTAAAGCAATTTAAATTAAAAATAAATATTTTCAGATTATATAATCCATGTGAAACCAAGGAGAGGCACAGAATTTCTGTCGCAATTCATTATCTGCTAATGACCCGAGGCAGAACACGCCTACACGCCATTCACACGGAAAACAGTCTGTGTCCTCTATATACAAGACCACAACTGCCGTCTGCTGGCTCACATTCTCCCATTAGTCTATTCAAGCTGTGCCACAACACCAATGCTCAGTCTGCCAAAGCAACTGTGAAAGGACGCAAATACACTGTAAAAAATCCAACTTGAAAATTGTTAACTCAATTTAAAATTCCATTATGAGTTTGTTTTTTAAGAAACAAGTAGGCACATCTACACTGTGTACTAAATGGCCAGTGGTAGCTCAGTGGTTAAGGTGTAGGACTACGGTTCAGAAGATCCCAGGTTCAAACCCCACAACCACCAAGTTGCCATTGTTGGGCCCTTGAGCAAGGCCCTTAACCCTCAGATGTATAATGAGATAAAAATGTAAGTTGTTCTAGATAAGAGCAACTCCTAACTGAAACTACTAATTTCTTAAAATTCACTCAACCCCTTTTTCGGCTAAAAACAAACTCATAATGATTAGTTAGATGGACTTTTTTAGGAAGGTATAACTAACTTAAAACAGCAGTTTCAATTAACTTTTTTTAAATGATTTGGCACAACTTCAACCACTGAAGTTGAGTGAACTTAAAATTGCTTTGCAGCCGGTTGCCTTAACTTTTTAAGTTAAGTCAACCTTTTATTTTTTACAGTGTATAAATGGACAGACGTCAGCTTCACTGAGATGTACCACTACATTCGGAACGTATTTTACATGGCCATGCTGAAGTTGTCCTCCATTACAGACTACTGGAGACAGAACTGTATTTTGACAGTACCTTTTCCAGCTACTGTTATGTCAGGGGACAGATACCGGATGATATCTTGGAATGTGCACATGAGTCACCCAGATGCAGACAAGGAGAATGACAGGAAGAGGGGCACATCCGAACACGATCATCTGTTCAGGGTTAGACCTCTTACGGACACAATCCGTCATCCTTGTAAATCTATCTATCATCCTAGAAGAAATTTAGCTGTGGATGAGAGAATTGTGGAATGCATATCACACGCAGGAATGACACAGTACATGAAAGCCAAGCCGACTAAGTAGGGATTCAAGTTGTTTGTTCTTGCTGATTATTTAAATGGGTACACTATGGGGACGTCTCTTTTGGACTGTAAAGTTTTAGGCTCCGGGTACCATTGTACAAAGACAATTTCTACACAAGTCCAAAGCTCCTAAAAGACTTGCTTTCCATGAAGTTTGGTGCATGTGAGACTTACAGAGACAACAGAAAGCACTGCCCTTGGAATGCAAATAATTCACTCTCTAAAAAGTCTGCCATGTGATCTGTCAGGTGAAGTAGATGGACACACAAGAAGTATCTGTCTGTTCTACCATCCATTCTGCTTATACAGGAGACACGGTGATGACAGGGTGAAATTACGAGGTACATGGACTACAAAGACATTTCCATGTCCTGCACCAGTGACTGCGTACAACCAGCACATGGTTGATCTCTCTGATCAGCTATTACAGTACTACACTGCACCGCAAAAAACAATGAAGTGGTACAGAAAGATTTTTCTACACTTCTTGGACATTGCTGCCACCAACACTTTCATTGCGCATAAGGAACTATGTGGTAACCTGTCCCATAAAGAGTTTATGGAACAACTCAAAGAGCTTTGTCTCACATGAAGTAGCACTAAAACAGACAAGTAGTTCAATTCAATTCAATTCAATTTTATTTATATAGCGCTTTTAACAATGGTCATTGTCTCAAAGCAGCTTCACAAAAATTAAAGAAATTTAACAAAAAAAAAAAAAAATATATATATATATATATATATATATATATATATATATATATATATATATATATATATAGAATAATTATATATAAAATAATAAATAAATAAAATTATAATAGAAAATAAATAAATAAAAACAAATAATAATAATAATTTTAGAAAAGAAAATAATTGGAAGTGTGGATGTGTGAGAAAAATGTGCAGATAATAATGAGACGAATGAATGAAATTTCTCTGATGAGCAAGCCAAGGGTGACGGCGACGGTGGCAAGGAAAAGTAGTGACCATGTACAAGTTCCAGGAGCTGAGTTGACCTTGGATGCCAGAGATGTTGCCACTGCTGGTCGCAGGTTATGTGCTCATTGCAAAGCAGTGCATGGCAAGTGGCAAAAAAAACACCTTGGAAATGCCAGGCATGCAATGTTCCCGTGTCTTCAGTTGAACAGGAACTGCTTTCAAGAGTGGCACAGGGATGTGTCTATACAAACCATACACCCATTTTATCTTGTACTGTTCCTGTTTGCACCATTTGGCTTTAAATGTCTGGGGTTTTTTTCTTCGTTTTTTATTTTTGCACTGTTCTTGTTGCAGTTTTACCCTGCATGTATGTTTTTGCACAGTTTATAGCATACATTGTTTTTGGTTTGCACCATTTTACCCTGAATGTTGTTTGCACTTTTTATTTATTTATAACTGTTTCTGGAATTTTTGCAAGTGAATCTTAAGTTATTCTAAATAAACCACAAACAAAAAAATATGTTTCTGTCCTCAAATTATTTTCTTGTAGCACTTTCCTCTGTCCCATACCTGACTGTAAGGGGTAATTATACATTATGCTCATTATGCAGGTCTTTGTCTTGGTGTGAATTACAGCATTATTCATGATCATTCACATCTCCTCGGATATGGCCTTTCTAAACAAAAAGTGTCTTAGAAAATTTTAATGAATGTATTGTTTTCTGTAAATGAGTGAGTGAGATGATTGTCACATAATTTTGTGATCTTTACACTAAATGATTCAGGTCACAAAATTATTTTACACAAATGTCATGAATGTGTTTTGTGGTCTTATTTCAGTGACTTGTTTTTTTTTTTTTTCAATAATCATGCATAACTGGTTTTGTCTCCAAAGCTTGTGCATACATGTTGCTCATATATTATTATAGCCCAGTTTGTGCTGAATACAATGTTATCAGACTGAAAACTAATTGAAAAATACACAAATGTCAGGACATGTCAGAATCTCTTCAGGGCTCCAAAACACCCTCAGACTCCTAAGGGTGTGTCAGGTAAAGTATGATGCAAGTACACACACACAGCCATATTCTTTGTATTAAGTATAATTTAAGTTGTTCCACTTCATAAAAGTACACTTAATAAACTTCATAAACTTTTTTTAATAATTTAATTTCAACTTAAATACACTTAGTTTACTAATCACTAATCTGGCAGCAAGTACACTATAGTATCCTTTGGCATGCTAGACATTAATATACTTCTCACGTTCTCACCAGGGGAGAAACACAACAGTTTGAGGTGTTAAATTGGCCTCCAAATTCTCCAGATCTCAACCCAATTGAGAATCTGTGGGATTTGCAGAAAAAAACAAGTCTGAAACATGCTGCCTCCAACTCGCAACCTACAGGACCTAAAGTGTCTTCTACTGATGTCTTGATGCCACAGCACAACCTGAAAGGTCTATAGTGGCATCCATGCTTCAATGGGTCAGGGCTATTTTGGCAGCAAAACGGGAACAAGCTCAATATTAGGCGGATATTCATGTTATGGCATGTTATTTTAAATACTTTCCATTGCACATTCAAATAATTGCTCTAGAGCAAATACATTTTGCTAAAAAAAAAAAAAAGGTTTCTATTAAAAAAAAAACTTTTACATGTCATAAAAATAAGTAGACAATTATTTTTTTTTAAACTAGAATTGGTGTTATGACCCTTTTTTTAAATATAGCCTCAAATTTGTGCAGTTTTATAAGGAAATTATCTGTTTAGTTTTACTGAACATCCTGCAGAACCAATCACAGTGCTTCTGAGAACTGTCACACCTGCTTTTTTTCCACGCAGCAAAACCAAAAAAAAAAAAAAAGCAAGAAGTACATAGACACACAGTTTATGTATGCACTAAAATTATTACATGTTTGAGCAAGTGAGGATTAGCTATTAATGCATTATTGATACTTGATTTTTCCGGTACAATTATGTACCTGGCATCATCTGGTAAATGAGTTTCCATGTGACAGACTAGTCATCTCAGCTATTATATCTTTATATGATTAACCTCAGTTGCGTGGTTTTTTTTTTTTATCATCATGAAGATTAAGTTACACATTCCACTTATCACCTACACCGGGACTCTGTGACATCACCAAGTGTGTATTCGAATAGAGATATTCTAACTCACGGACTAAACGAGAAGAGTTAAAGAGTTTTTAAATCTTTCCGACTGAAGCACGTGTGCGCTCTAGAACTCTTTCTGTTTCACTCCAGTTGCTCGAGCTGTCCGGCTGCTGTAGATGTAGAAGTTAACTCGTTCTGTTGTTTAATGTGAGGACTTTAGTATGAAGTCTGTACCTGGTTGGTGTTACCCCGCTGTGTGAGCGGCTCCGGTCTCTCGGCTCCGCGTCGCGGCGACACCAGAACAAACAGCGCGTACAAGAGGCTCGAGACTGGACGCAAAAGCCACTGCAAAAGCCTTAAAACCATACTTAAAATATATTTAGATAAACACTCTAATAGATACTGATATAATCTCAGTGCGAGCCCCAAAAAATCTAAGTGAAATCACTTTTTAAATTCCGAGCACAACCGCGCGAACTGGCACTGGCTCTGATTAGACGCCGATTTATACTTTAAATGATGAGACGCTGTTAGGCGCACATGTAGTCACGTGACACACCGATGAACCCGTGCCCAGGATGGATAATCAGTGAGTATTAGTGTAAAGCACCAGACGATAAAGACAGTACTGAAAGTAACCCGATGTCTTGACCACTGAGATACCCCTGCCACATATCTAATAGTCATCCTCACCCCTCCCCCACATCACCCCCCTGTAACTCACACCTCCACCCCTCTCCACCTCTCCAGTTACTGATCACAATAAACAGCAGGTGGCAGCAGAACTGATCCTGTGCTCTGACCTCAGACTCCTAACTGGGATATATTGAAATCATTTCAATATGCTGTAAGGTACATGTGACAAATGACTGAATCGGAATCTTATTCCACCCATCTTGGAGGCCTTTCCCCATTGCTCAACTGTTACCATGTTACCAGTCATGGGGGTAAAGACTATCACGTGATTCCTCAGAACGGACCCTACTGGACCTTTTCTGATTGCTGCTCAATTAAGCTTAGAATAGAATATACAGTGTATAGCAGTTTTTTTGCTTAATAGATTATTATTATTAGTAGTAGAAGTTTCTTTTTTTTAAGTTCTGGACAATGTTTATTTTTCAGTCATCCAGAATAAGGAAAGAAATTAATCGATCTGGACTTGTACTGTATGTGTGCTCACTGGTTTGAACATGGGGAATGATTTGGGTTTTTTGTTTGTTTTTTAAAGTTGATGAAGTTTTAACTGAAACTTTTTTCTAATTTTATGTGTCTTTTATTGAATCAAGCTGAACTGTGATGAACCCTTACTCCAAAACTCTCCAATCTGATATACTGCAATGTACATCAATCAGCCTTAACATTAAGACCACTGACAGAAAACATGAAGGCTTTTTTGTTGTTGTTTTTGCTTCTGTACAGCACCTCAATAAATTTAAAATCAAGATGTGATCAGAGGTGGAAAGAGTAATAAAATTTTGTACTCAAGTACAAGTACTGTTACTTCAGTGAAATTTTACTTAAGTACAAGTAAAGTTACCATTATAAAAATCTACTCAAGTAAAAGTAAAAAGTAGCTCATTAAAAAATGTACTCAGAGTAAAAGTTACCGAGTTACTTTTTTTTTTTTTTTTTTACAGCGGGGTGGGATGAGGCATTCGTAGTTCAAAAAAGATGAGCAGATATAAATCTCAAACTAGTTGTTTTTAACTGAAGGAACACCTTTGCATAATAAAGCTGTTGTCTTTCTTGTGCTTGAAAATCAAAGTGGTCACTTAAATATGGTGTTACGTCCCAGTCAGCAAAAGAATGGTTGAGGGTTCTATTTATAATATATATATATATATAACTGTATGGAAATGGTGGTATATGGCAGAAAGAACTAGATCCAATAATTAACTGATGAAATAATGAGGTTTGTACAAACACACACACACACACACACACACACACACACCCCAGGAGGAGGATCAGATTCAGGTTGGACCCAGGCCAAAATAATAAACAAAATGGTATTTATATTTAGTAGCTAGATTACCTGCAAAAAAATAAATAAATAAAAAATACAGGTACCTTCCCGGACTCCCTAAAACAAAAACAGTGAAATTATCTACAAATATATACAAAGACCAACCAAACCAAAGGGACAAAGCAATAATCAAAGTCAATTGGAGGCAAAAAGTTAAAACCGGAATACACAACCAAATATCAAAACGCCAAAATCACAACCTCTTTCATCTTTCCCGCGTCTCTCTCCGGTTTATACATGGTCGCGCTAATCGATGACGTCACTCAGGGCGGAAGCGACCGTGTAGAAGGTCAGGAAGATGCCGATGTCAGAAAGCCTGGAGTGGAGTCTGGAGCGGCGCGCGACCAGGACATGATACACACACGCGAGCGCAACAGAGTATTTATACAAAGCATGATATTTTTATTATTTTATCATTTTCATTCATTTATTTTTTACTCAGTAGCGAATATGATTTAAAATGTAGCGAATCACAATACTTCAAACAAAACGTACTTAAATAAAAGTAAAATTACAGATTTTTAAAACTACTTTAAAAAGTAGAAATACACAAAAAAGCTACTCAATTACAGTAACGCGAGTAAATGTAATTCGTTACTTTCCACCTCTGGATGTGATTTAGTTGAAGATTTATAGCTGTCGATGTACGCTGAATTAATTATTTCGGAATTACAGCTTTTTTAAATAGTGGACTGATGAGCAGTTTGCTCTATATGCTTTTCAAATTTGGAAACAGGGAAAACAGATTATAGTGTCACTATATTATAGTGTTCTAAAATCAATTAATGATCGTTCCTTCACAAGAACCAAACGCACTCCCAGTTGCAAAACTATTGACTATTTTCCCCATAGTATTTTAATTATTTGTTTTCTCCTTTACAAATACACCCATTAGCCATTGCTTCTTTCATGCCTGTTGATTTTATTGCTGTTTTTATGGACACACAACTCTTTGCATTCCATAGTTTCCTATCTTGCATTTGTCCAGATGACTTTGTTTCTGTATTTTACTCAATTTGCTCAGCTATTTTTAATTTAGTTGTGCCCTTAAGCACAGAAGCCAGAGCTGAATAAAACTACCCATGTTTAAGTGATTGCTATAGCTGCCATCATCCTGGGTTATTATTCGACACCATAAATCTTGTAATTTGCATGGTGCACACCCATTCTCCCCTGTGTTTGAGTTTGTTTTACTTTCTTTTCGTACCAAATTAGGGCAGCATATGAAAACTACAAACTGCCCTCTGGATGTAGTTCTAGCTAGGCTATTGAAAGAGATTTTTAATACTCTGTGGCCTTGCCTCTTTAGTCTTGTGTACAGGTGCCCTTATTTAAGCAATTTTGGGGGTTGAGCTTGTTGAAGGTCTTCCTGATCTCTCATCGTCTTCCAGTGATGTTCTTCACCTCTTGAAACGTGCATGCCAACGAAAACACCTTGGACTGTTAACTTCACGCTTTGTTCTAACTCGCCCAATTATTTCAAAGCTAAAATTCCATGATAAAATAACAGAATAATTCCCGATGTAGTATTTTGGCACACTGACTTAGGAATAATAATGCCTGACTTATAACACGCCCTGTAACTGTGCGTGCAGCCTTGTGCTACCATTTGTTGGTGCGATACAAAACTAGTCTTGATAACTTTTGATACTTCCCTAATCTGTAGAGATGGAGAAAAAATTATTCAGTGATGAATCATGATTCTTTTGTGTGGCAATTCATAATTTTTTTCATTTATATGTGTGCATTTGAGGTAGTAAAATGCTTCATGTTCCTCTATAATCCTGCTGGTGGTGCACATAAAACGAATGGTTATGACTATAACCTCGGTTCCCTGAGGGAGAGGAACGAGGTACAACACATATTGTATGGGATATCACGCCCTCTCGTGTTCTGGCTGAAGCCACCTTTATTCACGCCGTAAGGCAGGCAAACCTGTGGTGACGTAGGTGTAGCCCCGCCTACACCTATAAACCCTCGTCGCCACGGTTGACCTTCAGTTCGACAGCCGCTCTTCGCCGAGCGTAACTGTGAGGCGGGGCAGCATTGTGTTGTACCTCGTTCCTCTCCCTCAGGGAACCGAGGTTATAGTCATAACCATTCGTTCCCTTTCAGTCGATTCACTCGGTACAACACATATTGTATGGGACATATATTCACGCCCCGCCGAGCATCTACCAAAGTCAGGCACAAGAACCCTGGTAGCTACTCTACTGCATCATGGACTCCGCAGAGAGGACAGAATGAGCCACCGAGGGGGCCGTTATATCAAGTCGGTAGAACCGGACAAAGGTGTGCGGTGAGGACCAACTGGCTGCCGCGCAAATATCACCCACGGACATCCCTTTGAACAGCGCCCACGATGTTGCCATAGCTCTCGTTGAGTGCGCTCTCACACCCTGAGGCAGTGGCACACTCTTACTGCTATAAACTAATGAAATAGCCTCTACAATCCAATGGGAAAGCCGCTGTTTAGACAGTGCTTTACCCTTTACTGGACTAGCAAAACAGACAAACAGTTGATCACATAAGCGCATATTCACTGTGCGATCCATGTAGACCAGTAGAGCACGTACTGGCCACAAATTATGCAATTTTCCCTGCTCCTCAGAAGCAAAAGGAGGGGGACAAAGGCTATGAAGGTCAAAGACCATAGAGCTATAATTAGTGGAAACCACCTTGGGTACATAGGCCGCGTTCGGTCTTAGAGTAACCTTTAAACCATTAGCAGCAAACTGCGTACAAGATGGATGCACGGACAAAGCGTGGAGATCACCCACTCGTTTAGCAGACGCTAGAGCAAGAAGAAGTGCTGTCTTATATGAAAGAATTTTCATATCCATAGACTCAATTGGCTCAAAAGGAGGCCCACAGAGGGCCTCAAGTACTAGCAATAGATCCCAAGACAGAACACTGGACCTCACAGTGGGTCGCAGACGTCGTACTCCTTTTAAAAATCGTACTGCCAGCGGATGAGCCCCTGGTGACACTCCATCAAAACCAACATGACAGGCTGATATAGCCGCCAAGTACACTTTAATAGTAGAGAAGGAAAGGCCTTTTTCTAATAGTTCCTGCAGAAAAGACAAAACCTCCACCATGGAGCACTGAAATGGAAGAACTTTACTTTCTCGACACCATTGCTCAAAAGCTCGCCACTTGTAAGCATATAAGCCTCTCGTAGACGAAGCCAGAGCACTTTGAATTGTCTCAATCACATTCGGTGGAAGCCCTTTAGCTATCAGATTGGACCTTTCAACAGATAAGCATGCAAGTTCCACAGCTCGGGACGCGGGTGCACTACCTCTCCCCCTGCCTGAGACAGAAGGTCCCTGAGGAGAGGAAGTTTCCATGGCTCTGCTGCTAGCAGGCTGACTATCTCTGCATACCACAACTTCGCCGGCCAACGAGGGGCCACCAGGATTAGTGACAGGCCCTGCTGGCGCACCGTCTCTGTGACAGGCAGAATCAGTTCTACTGGAGGAAAAGCATACAATAGAGCTGGGGGCCATGAGTGTGCCAGCGCATCGATCCCCAGAGGGGCATTGCGGTCCGTTATGGAGAAGAATAGCGGGCAGTGAGCATTCTCCTTTGATGCAAAAAGATCCACTGCTGTCCTGCTGAAGCGCTCCCAGATCTGAGCTACCACCCATGGGTGTAACCTCCATTCCCTCACAAGCGGGCCCCCTCTGGATAGAAGGTCTGCCCCCAGATTAAGGCGCCCTGGAATGTGAGTGGCCCTGAGTGACAGAAGATGAACATTGGACCAAAGCAATAGAGAATGAGATAGTTTTAGCAGTGGGAGTGAGCGAGTCCCCCCTTGTCTGTTTATATACGACACCACTGTTGTGTTGTCTGTCCTGATCAGAACATGATGGCCTGTCAGCAGGGTCCGACGAAAATGCCTCAGGGCTGAAAACACTGCTAACAGCTCCAAACAGTTGATGTGAAGCCTGCGCTGTTCCTGTGACCACGCCCCCCTGACCGCGGAGCCGTCGCACAGAGCGCCCCAGCCGCTGAGCGAGGCACTACTTTGCGAAACGACACCCTGCCTATCGGAGAGCCCTGGCGTAATAGCCTGGGTTCCCTCCAGGGCAAAAGAGCTGTCATGCATGACGGTGTCACTGTCAACCTCCTGTTGAGGTGGCGCGCCGCACATAGGCGGTGAGAGCGCACCCAGCGCTGAAAAGCACGCATGTTCAGCAGCCCGAGAGGCACCACAGCGATCATAGACGCCATCATTCCCATTAACTGTAAAAACACTCGGAAACGAAGTTTGTGTTGCAACTGAAACAGAGCAAGGCAGCGCTGAAACACAGCTATTATGTGCTCTGAGAGACGTGCTCGGCTGGTAACGGAGCATACTGTATCTCCAGACCCAGGAATGAAAACTGTTGACTCGGAGTCAGTGAGATTTTCTTCATGTTTATTGAGAACCCTAAAGTCTGAATGTGAGACACAACTAGCGCTGTTTGTTTCTCCGCCTGCTCACCTGAGCTCGCTATCAGCGCCCAGTCTTCTAAATAGGCCAGTATGTGAATGCTCCTCTCCCGAAGAGGAGATAGAGCCGCCTCAACGCACTTCGTGAATGTTCGGGGAGCTAGCGACAGGGTGAATGGGAGCACTATGTACTCGTAGGCCAGGCCCTCGAATGCAAACCTCAGAAACGTTCTGTGGCGCGGAAAGATCTCTATATGAAAGTAAGCGTCTGTGAGATCTATTATAGTGAACCAATCCCCCGGGCCTATTGCATTTAGCAGTTGCCTCATTGTAAGCATTTTGAACTTGTACGTTCTTAGAAACGTGTTCAATATTCTCAGATCCAAAATAGGACGCAGTCCTCCCCCTCTCTTCGGAACGACAAAATAACGGCTGTACCAGCCTGAGTTCATTTCCGAAGGAGGAACCATTCCAATCGCCCCTTTGCTCATAAGAGAATTTATCTCCCGAAGCACTGCTGCTGCGCCGTCCGACACCACTGTGTTTACTACGGAAGAGAAGCGCGGTGGCCTTGTGCGAAACTGTAGTCGGTATCCCATAGCGACCGTGTTTTGCACCCATGTCGAGACTGCGCATGCGCGCCACTCGAGGAAGTGGGAAGCCAGCCGACTCACCCTGATCTCTGAAAGGGGGCTGCTGCCCCCTGGCGTTCTGCCAGAGTGCAGCCTCATCGATGGAACTGGGCTTTTTTGCTTTGCAAACAGGAAAACTCTTTATTGGTTTTAATAATGAAACGTTCACATTGCTTACAAAAGGCACAATTTTTGAGGCAATCAAACTGTAAACATTGAGGGCCCTTGCTGTAAGTCCCTGAGAATTTCTTAACACGCCCCAACCGGGGTTCATAACTTATACATAAACACTTGTGTGTGTGTGTGGGGGGGGGGATTGTGCTTGGGAGACTGTGTTAGGGAAGTGCAGCGCCGTTTGGGACTGACTCCCTGAACATAACTTAGAGGCCTCTTGGGCGGCATTGAGAGAGGAGAAACAGTGTCTCCCTGCTGCCAGAGCTCCTCTCCCTTTAAAATCTTAGCTAAGGGGAGTGGGGATTCTTCCTCCTAGTCGCTGAATCCTTCCGGAGGCCCGGTGGGGGGCCCCTACTCCAGGCCGACTGCCGTGGGTTTTGCCTGGGAGGTTGTTGCTTCACCGGCCAGGAGCTCGAGCTGGCTGCCGGCGGTGGTCTTCTCTGAGGTGGCCGCGGAGTGGACATTCTTCGAGCTTGTTTGGGCTTCACCTCTCATCGCGGAATGATATCTCGCAACGCTTCAACCTGCTTCCTTTTGAAGTCAAACCTTGCCTGAATGGCATCGAGTGACTGGCCGAACAAACCCTCAGCAGACACCGGTTCATCCAAGTAGACGGCCCTGTCTCTATCCGGGAGGTCAGAGAGCATGAGCCATAAATGCCTCTGTGCTACCACTGCGCTCGCCATCCCTCTCCCGAGGGAAAGAGCCGCACAACGAGACATGCGCAAAATGTAGTCTGTCACGGTCCTGACCTCGTTAAGGAGCGCACATAGTGGGCTCTCCTGAAGCACCAGTGAACCGAGCTCCGCCAAACACATTGCCTGATATGTTTGAAGCAGCGTAACAGAATTGAGCGCACGAGCAGTGCCCGCTTGAGCACGGTAAATCTTCTCCAGCTGGACAGAGGGGAATCTACAGTATTTGGACGGAAGAACAGTAGGACCAGACACTCCGTGGTTTTGCGAGGGTGCCAAATAAGCAGCCAAAGATGGCTCCATCGGCGGTGGGCTCACTAGTCTTGCTTTTTCAGCTCCGGCCAATTCCAAAAACAGTCCGTAACCGGGTACTGATACGCCAGTCGACAGCGGCTTGCTCCATGATGACGTTAGCTCGCCGACAAAGTCGGGAAACATAGGCAAGCAGTCCAGGAGATTCAGGAGGGAGAAAAAAATCCCGCGAACCTTGACGGTTTTTGAGCTGGCTGTGGGGAGGGCCACTCCACCTCCAGCTTCTCGGCCGCTCGACGGTAGTGGGCGAAAAACGAAGTGTCGTCCTGTGCGGCTAGCGCAGTAGCAGCGGAGCTCTGGGCGAGTGGCAAGAGTTCATGCTCGTCCTCCGACAAGCCATGCATCTCTAGGCCGATATCGAGCACGTCATCGTCCTCGAAAGCACGCTGATCGGTGCCTGGCTGCTGGCCAGCGCTGTAGGAGAGCTCACGGTCCTCCGACCCCTCAAAAAACTCCATTTGGTCTGCCCAGCTAAATGCGGGGACTTCTGAAGAAAACTGCTCGTCAGCAGACACAGGCGAAGCTGGGACTGCCAGTCCGGAAAGGAGGGGGTCTTGCTGAGCGACTGTATTTTTTCCCAGGGTTCTTTCCACGAACGTGACCCGTCTTTCCAGCGTGGAACGCCGGAACTGGCGACAAAGCGCACATGACTCGGGCTCAGCTAGTGCTCTCCTAGCGTGGAGAATTCCCAGACAGACGAGGCACGCCTCATGCTGGTCCTTCTCGTGCAGGGAGAAGCCGCACTCCTGAGGACAGGGGCGAACAGCGGACTTCTTCATTGCCACATTAGCTTCCATGCTCATGTCAGCTAGCACTGTTAGCACAGCTAAACAGGAGTCACCCGAACCGAAACGTCGCTAATGTTACGACTGACAGGGAACTTAAAGTCAGCGCTCCGTGGGTAGATGACTCACCAAATGAGGCTGTTGTCGCTAACACCAACAGGAACAGTTAAGCTGATTTAAGCACAGTTTTGTAAAGTAAATGTAGGGTTGACTAGCAGCACCTAGAAAACTCTACGGAAAGGTGTTCACAGCGAGGGGAAGAGCTTTCTACATCACCACAGGTTTGCCTGCCTTACGGCGTGAATAATGGTGGCTTCAGCCAGGACACGAGAGGGCCTGATATCCCATACAATATGTGTTGTACCGAGTGAATCGACTGAAAAGGAACTGTGTGGGAGAAGCTGTGTGATAGAAAATGGTCTTGTAAATCTGTCCTGATTGGGAATGATCTTCAATGAGACACAAATACAGTGGAAAACAGCTGACAAAATAGCTTCCAGGATTCCCATCGCGATTTAAAGGCACAGAGACACCTTAGATTGCAAGTAACTTTGTTTTGTAACTTAGATTTGTTTGCAACTTAGTGAGTTAGAGATGTTTTTGAACTATGAGCAGTCCATATATGCTTTTTCTGCTGAGTCAGTTATCTGAGCCGGTTAATTATCTTAAAGTGTGTGTGTGTGTGTGTGTGTGTGTGTGTGTGTGCCGTGAAAGCCTACACAATAAATGATTTGTTTTATTTAGACTTTATTCATTCATTCATTCATTTTCTATACCGCTTAATCCTGTGTTCAGGGTCGCGGGGGACCTGGAGCCTATCCCAGGAGACTTCGGACACTAGGCGGGGTACACCCTGGACAGGGTGCCAATCCATCGCAGATTTAGACTTTATATTTCCTATTAATAATTTTTTTAATGAATATTTTTGGGTTGTGGAACAAATCATCAAAGTTTCCATCTTTTCTTATGGGTAAATACTGACACAAAATCATGTCTGGAGTTCCCCTCGCGATTTCAAATCACAGAGACAACATTTTAATTTGAGATTAATATCCTTAGGTGTGGTTTTGGGTAACATGATGGAAGATTGGAAAGGGGACAGATTTAGTCAAGTAGATTGGTACGCTTTATTTTGTATATTCATGGCAAAGGCATATGAAACATTATGTCTGTCTTATGAACGTGCCCGGAACAAAACTCGTTCGTGAGTAGGGGACTTGCTTTATTGTATGGGCTGGGTCCTGGTGATCCTACCATTTTTAAGAAAACACAATCTTTCTTTAATTTTTATGCAGATGATTTACAGATATATTTGCCCCTAGAGCCCAGTGATAAAGATGCTCTACAACCTGTGCTCAGCTGTTTGACAGACATTAAACAGTGCTTATCACAAAATTCTTTTATTTTAGAGTCTGAGTTCAGTGTCTTTGAAATGCCATGCTTGACTAGGAGTGCCAATTTGAATGTTAGGACTTTTAACATTCAGCGAATCGAAATCGACAACGATTTGACATTTGACTGTCAAATAAATACTGTTGTAGAGGCTGGCTTTTTTCATGTTCATCTACTATGTAAGCTTAAAGCCCTTCCATACTTGTAAAGATTTTGAGATAGCAATTCATGCTTTTATTAGCTTTTATATTTTTATTTTTATTATGTTGGGATTAGTCAGTCTTCTTTCTCTCTCTCTCTCTCTCTTTCTTTCTCTATCTCCCTCTCTCTCTCATCTTCGATTGGTGTACAAGTGGCCTGCTACTGATAAATACTTGATTACTGACCTGACCCTCTTTTAGACTTACTTGTTTATTCTGAACTATCATACACAGAAGAGCATTGTCCTTTTATCTGTCAATACGATTTTATTTGTATTTTATATGTACTTTTATTTGTGCTTCATTTGGATTGTGTAAAGCAGTTGGGTCAATTGATTGATTGCTTGATTGCTTTATTGATTGATTGATCAATGGATTAGTTGTTTGATTAGTTGGTTGATTAATTGATGTTCGGTATGGAGGTCTGGTAAACAGTCAGCATTCAAGTTCTTGACTAAAGTATCAATAATTTCACAATCCAACCTAACCACTTGGACTAGTCATTGTACTCACATGACCTACAATAAAATTCTTGAGGCGGCCCTTACTTCTTTATATTAAATTTAAATTGTTCATATAACAAGCTCAGCATTAAGCTCATTATTATTACAAAGGCTGTCATTTAGACATTTATCTATATACTGTACATTAGGGCTGATGTATGGAGGTTATGTTGTGTTGCCTTATAATGAACAGGTTTGTGATTGCTAATTTGATGCATTACCAACCGAGTGTGGTGAGATCCACACACCAGGCACCCATAATGAATATAGTATATACTATATAGTTTTGTGTTATACATGCAACAAAAATCCCCCCCCCCCCAAAAAAAAAAAACTGTATGTATATATATACTGTATATAAATATTTACAGTGGTGTGAAAAACTATTTGCTCCCCCTCCTGATTTCTTATTCTTTTGCATGTTTGTCACACAAAATGTTTCTGATCATCAAACACATTTAACTATTAGTCAAAGATAACACAAGTAAATACAAAATGAAGTTTTTAAATGAGAGGTTTTATTATTTAGGGAGAAAAAAAATCCAAACCTACATGGCCCTGTGTGAAAAAGTAATTACCCCCTGAACCTAATAACTGGTTGGGCCACCCTTAGCAGCAATAACTGCAATCAAGCGTTTGCGATAACTTGCAACGAGTCTTTTACAGCGTTCTGGAGGAATTTTGGCCCACTCATCTTTGCAGAATTGTTGTAATTCAGCTTTATTTGAGGGTTTTCTAGCATGAACCGCCTTTTTAAGGTCATGCCACAACATCTCAATAGGATTCAGGTCAGGACTTTGACTAGGCCACTCCAAAGTCTTCATTTTGTTTTTCTTCAGCCATTCAGAGGTGGATTTGCTGGTGTGTTTTGGGTCATTGTCCTGCTGCAGCACCCAAGATTGCTTCAGCTTGAGTTGACGAACAGATGGCCGGACATTCTCCTTCAGGATTTTTTGGTAGACAGTAGAATTCATGGTTCCATCTATCACAGCAAGCCTACCAGGTCCTGAAGCAGCAAAACAACCCCAGACCATCACACTACCACCAACATATTTTACTGTTGGTATGATGTTCTTTTTCTGAAATGCTGTGTTACTTTTACGCCACATGTAACGGGACACGCACCTTCCAAAAAGTTCAACTTTTGTCTCGTTGGTCCACAAGGTATTTTCCCAAAAGTCTTGGCAATCATTGAGATGTTTTTTAGCAAAATTGAGACGAGCCTTAATGTTCTTTTTGCTTAAAAGTGGTTTGCGCCTTGGAAATCTGCCATGCAGGCCGTTTTTGCCCAGTCTCTTTCTTATGATGGAGTCGTGAACACTGACCTTAATTGAGGCAAGTGAGGCCTGCAGTTCTTTAGATGTTGTCCTGGGGTCTTTTGTGGCCTCTCGGATGAGTCGTCTCTGCGCTCTTGGGGTAATTTTGGTCGGCCGGCCACTCCTGGGAAGGTTCACCACTGTTCCATGTTTTTGCCATTTGTGGATAATGGCTCTCACTGTGGTTCGCTGGAGTCCCAAAGCTTTAGAAATGGCTTTATAACCTTTACCAGACTGAAAGATCTCAATTACTTTTGTTCTCATTTGTTCCTGAATTTCTTTGGATCTTGGCATGATGTCTAGCTTTTGAGGTGCTTTTTGTCTACTTCTCTGTGTCAGGTAGCTCCTATTTAAGTGATTTCTTGATTGAAACAGGTGTGGCAGTAATCAGGCCTGGGGGTGACTACAGAAATTGAACTCAGGTGTGATAAACCATAGTTAAGTTATTTTTTAACAAGGGGGGCAATCACTTTTTCACACAGGGCCATGTAGATTTGGAGTTTTTTTTCTCCCTTAATAACGTAAACCTTCATTTAAAAACTGCATTTTGTGTTCAATTATGTTATCTTTGACTAATAGTTAACGGTTTTTGATGAGCAGAAACATTTAAGTGTGACAAACATGCAAAAGAATAAGAAATCAGGAAGGGGGCAAATAGTTTTTCACACCACTGTATGTTCCTGTAAGATATATGTTCTATATATGTTATTATATATGTGATATATAAACAGATACTGTACATGTTACTGTTATATACAGTATCATACAGAAACATATTGGTAAGCCAGAAAAGAAAGCAGCATATTAAAAAACAACTTTTCAGTTGAAAAACAAATTGAAAGCTGGATTATGAAAGGTACTGTAGATGTGACAAAGTTCTTAGAAGTTCTGTGGATGATTCTGCTGAATGTTTAGTAAAAATAAGCAGTTCATTTTCTTATAAAACGGCTCAAATTGTAACTGCTGCTTCATTTTAGGCAAATGGTCAACACAATAATTATTGCTTTTTATAGTATTTTTGTATGTAGAAGCTTTTTTAAAGACATCCAGGTCCCTGCTCCATAGTGGTTACTTGCATGTGACTAAGACTTTCATTCAGAGACAGACCTTGCCATCTTTATCTTGCAGAGACATGCACAATCTGGGATTGTGTACTTTAGCAGTGGAAAGCTAATTTCCTTAATTTTGTCTCCCAAATCTTCTTCTAGTCGCTGAATGACCTGCAAACACCAGTAACATCAAAGGCACTCTAAGGCTTTGACATTTGTTCATTCAGTGTAATTTACAGAATTATTAGAAACTGCCTAGTCTCCCACCTTTCTCTGTGCTTCAACCAGCTTTTTGTCCACAGGGGACGTCCACAGAGGTTTGTCATCATCTACCTTGAAGAAATGCAGCTTCTTCAGGTCCACCTCCGAGGACAATGACAGTCACTCAAGATAGATGTGGGCAAGATTTTATCATACAGTGAAAAAAATATAATAAAATGTATTAAAGTTCCTTTTTGACCTCTGTCTGTATTTCTGGATTAATTTAAAAAGAACTGTCTGTGGAAACACCCTGTCATGCCATAAGACATGAATTGTGCGTTGGCTGATCAAAGGAAAAATCCGTCCATTTCATTTTTTGGCTAATCTGTATTTCTTCTCTTAGTAGCTGCTGGCCTTTTTTTACCAGCAGCCAGAATGTCTGCATGTTTTGCATTGAATTAATTTACAATTTTCATTTGTTCATATGATTCTTTACTGATATGAAAGCAAACACTCAGGGCTGTAAGAATGTGCATTTTTATGTTTTTTTATGGTATTTATTTTTCTTGGAATATACTGAGGGGAACACAACAGTTGTTATCTATGACCTTTTAAATAATGTGTAGTGTTTATTTTCAAGATGTCATGGTCTAATGACAAAAAAAATCTGGGGAAAAAATGTGTCCATTCCACATATATAGTGGCTTGCAAAAGTTTTCGGCCCCCTTGAACTTTTCCACATTTTGTCACATTACAGCCACAAACATGAATCAATTTTATTGGAATTCCACGTGAAAGACCAATACAAAGTGGTGTACACGTGAGAAGTGGAACGAAAATCATACATGATTCCAAACATTTTTTACAAATAAATAACTGAAAAGTGGGGTGTGCGTAATTATTCGGCCCCCTGTGGTCTGAGTGCAGTCAGTTGCCCATAGACATTGCCTGATGAGTGCTAATGACTAAATAGGGTGCACCTGTGTGTAATCTAATGTCAGTACAAATACAGCTGCTCTGTGACGGCCTCAGAGGTTGTCTAAGAGAATATTGGGAGCAACAACACCATGAAGTCCAAAGAACACACCAGACAGGTCAGGGATAAAGTTATTGAGAAATTTAAAGCAGGCTTAGGCTACAAAAAGATTTCCAAAGCCTTGAACATCCCACGGAGCCACTGTTCAAGCAATCATTCAGAAATGGAAGGAGTATGGCACAACTGTAAACCTACCAAGACAACTGTAGGGTACTTGGCTAACCATTCATTAGAAACATGAGTAGAGTCTCCTTTTGCTCTCAAAACAATTATTTGTGGCATGGATTCCACAGGATGTTGAAAACATCCCTTTGAGATTCTGGTCCATATTGACATGATAGTATTAAGAAATTAGTGCAGGTTTTAGACACATTATAATAATACATTCTTTGTATTCTGGAACCATTTTGTTCTAACCGGAACATGGTCATGTGCTTCCTGTCATCTATCTGTTTGCATGTGATACAGAGCAACTGACCAAATGCTTAAATATGCTTCTCTCTTTGCAGACAATAAACACAGACCTTTCTGACAACTATTATGCATGTATGTTTGACTGTGGCACTTCCAAAAGTAGATGCATCATGGAATAATTCTTCCTTTAATTAATAAAAATAAATAAAAACATTGCCAAATCCAGGCTGATAACAAACCTCCCCGTTATCTCCAAGATCCTAGAGAAGTTTGTACCACAGTAGCTATGCTAATATCTACATACTGTAGGAATAACATTCATGAAATGTATCAGTCAGGATTTAGGCCTCATCATACTGATCTCTGATCAGGGTTGTGCCTCATTGATTGTATTACTTGCAGCTTTTGACACCATTGATCTATCTATCTAGATTTTAAAATGTTGTAGGAGTTTAGGGAATGTCAGTCTCCTGGCTCAATTTTTATTTGGCTGATTGTTATCAGTTTGTAGATGTAAATGATGACTATTCTATATGTACTAAAGTGAAGCTTAGTCTTCAACCGGGTTTTGTTTTAGGCCCATTGCTATTTTCCCTCTGTACATGCTCTCTCTGGGTAAGGTTAATTCATAAGCAGAGTGTTAGTTTTGATTCTTATGATGATGACACACAGTTATATGTCTCAGCAAAGCCTTGATGCAAAAAAAAAAAAAAACGGCTGAATAAAATTGAGGAACAGATAAAGGACACTAGACGTTTATTAACTTTCCCTACTTAATTCTGACAAGACCGGTATTTCTTACATTTAGGCATTTGGCAGACGCTCTTATCCAGAGTGACTTACATTTTTATCTAATTACACATCTGAGCAGTTGAGGGCCTTGCTCAAGGGCCCAACAGTGGCAACTTGGTGGTTGTGGGGTTTGAACCTGGGATCTTCTGAACCGTAGTCCAATGCCTTAACCACTGAGCTACCCCCTGGCCCTTTCTTAGTACTGGAAGTAGTATCACATGCAGCTACAAGTAATTTTTATTGGCTGCTGTCTTCCCCACTCTAATAGATCACTCAGGTTTGTGGCTTGACAGGTTTGTTGAGTGACAGGTTACTTTACATACCAGGGATTCTTCATGTCTGTGCCTCCTTCTGGTTTTCCCTCCAGCAGGACTGCTGTCATAGTTAGTCCTGCTGGAGTCCCTGCTTGCACTAAATTACATATCCATAACCGCCCATTAAACACCAACCCTACCCCCAACATATGCACACACAGAAATCAAACACCTTACAGTCCCTAATAAAACATAGAAAATGTTTTTAATGTTTGCTAGATAAAGGACTGCAAAGAAATCCTATAGAATAAAATAATTTTAAAAGTAAAAAGCCAAACGCCACTACAGTACAAATAAATCCTCCATTTTAAATGCCTTTAGCAAAGAATAGCAGTGTGATGGTAGAGAGAAAAAAAACAACCTTTCCCCATCTTCTTGATGCCCAAATTTACTAGATGCTTTTAAAAACACACACATACAGTAGACAATACAGACAGACCAACAAAGAAAGATTGATGACACCCACAGAATCACTTATTTCTTAGAAACACACACTCACACACACATACATATAAAATATACATATAATGTCGAAAGACAACATCAGTTGGCTTTATCTTCTTTTGTCTTCCCAGGTGATACATTCTGATTCTCTGATGCATGCATTTCTCTTTCCTGATTCTGCTTCAGACTTCGGGGGGTCAATTTGAGGAGCTTGTGGCTGTGGATGTAGGAGGTGGATCTATGGTATTGGATGGACAGCATAAGCACAAAAACTAAAGCTGTATGAATGTTCATGGTATATGCTCAATTACAATTATTTAAATTTATTGTAGTTGTTTATATGACCAACATGGCAACATGTCTGTCAAGTCATGTCAAGGTCAAGGTCTGATATGACCTTCCTATGATAATCTCTAAAGGTGACAATACATTTTTACATAAGTGTGTACTATTTCCTTTCTGAATTATTCAGAATTATATAAAGGAAAAAATGTACTGTGTTTATAGAAACTATAATTTTTTTAAATCAATATTGTTATTTAAATGAAGGGAGCAAGAAACGTAAAAATAACTGTTCCATTTTGTTATTTGTTCGTAAATGTTTAATTTTTTAATTGGAACTGAGTATTTGATGTTTACCCTGCTCTCCGGGGGCTGGTAGGGATTCTTTAGCATTCAGAAGTGCCTGCCTTCTTCTCCGAAAGACTTTCTGAAGCTCAGGCTCCTCTACATCATGTCTAATGTTCCTGGATTGCATTCCTCTGGATCCTGTTTTTTTTATATTTTCCTGAGTGGACATCCAGCAGTTAGTCAACACATATATACACAATATAAAAAACATGAAAATATAGAGTACTGTTCAAAACTCCTAGGCACATCACAAATAATTTCTTTAGAGCAAGAATGTAAAAATAACAAGTTTCTACATTAAAAAGATTCCTATAAAAAGCAATAATTAATTAAACAAATCTGTGTAATGGTCATTTGCTTAAAATACAGTCTCAGGTGCAATTTGTACTCACGTTCATCATACTTTTTCCAGAATTTATCATTTCCTTATAGAAAATCAACTGAGCCTAATGGTTCACTCTTGTGCTTATCAGAGCATTGTGATATCGGATCATGCTCCAGTTGTTATGTCTATAAAATTCCCTGATCTACCTCAAATTAAAATACAATGGTGCTTTAAATCTTGGTAGACAATGATTTAATGAAATGTAAGGAAGACCAGATAGTTTTTTTTAAAACACAAATGAAACATCTGAAATGTCACAATTAACTATTTGAAACAATTAACTAACTCTGAAAGCCTACCTTAGGGGACAAATAATCTCATACACTGCAAATATGACAAGAAAGGAATATAAAGAAGAAAAAGAATTGACTGACCAAATTAAAGAAATAGATCAACAATATGCTCTTTTTAAAAATCCTGATCTGTATAAAAAAAATGTGTAGAATTGCAAATTAAATTTGAACTCATCTCAACACATAATTACAATAATTAAAGAGTACGAGCCAATTCTACATGGTGACAAATCCGGGAAATTTAGCGTACAGCAACGCATAACAAAAATACTCAATTTTTTGGAGGACGATATCATCACTACTGATCACCTTAATATTAATGATGCATTTAGAAATTGTTATTTTTTTTATTATACAGTATACCTCCCCAGAGGACCATAGTTCAGATGAGAATTTCCTGGTTCAACTAAATATCTAAACAGTTCCTGTTATTATTCCCAAATCTTACTTTGATACATTAGTTTCAATTATATCATCAACCATTATATTTGGGAAGGTAAGCATCCTCGATTAAACAAGTTTTAAAGATCAAAAAGAGATGGTGGCATGGCTCCATGGCTACTACTGGGCAGCAAACATTCTGTGTCTCACCTTTGGGTATATTTCCATAACCAATCTAATCGGCCTGCCTGGGCGGAAATAGAGATTTCTGGCAAAAACTTGTCTCTGCACTCCCCATCTCCTCAGTTAAATCAATCAATAATTCAGTTTTTAGGCATACCTTAAGAATATAGACTCCGTTCAGGAAGTACAGCATTTTTGTTGTTGTTGTTGGGGTGTGTGTGTTGGGGCTTTTCTCTTTCCACTTATATGGTCTTTAATCATCTCTTTCAACCTTCTTTACATCAAGCTTTGCAAAGATAATTTTGTTGATCATAGGTTTGCACTGTTCAAACAGCTGTCTGAAAGTTTTAACCTTTCCAAATCTCACTTTTGTAGATATTTGCAAGTACCAAATTTCCTTGAAACCCCTGATGTAAATATCAAATATTGATCCTTGCCGTGATAAATGTAAGTGAACAGTCTCTTATTAATATGTATTGGACACGCCCTAATTTGGAAAAATTCTGAAGTGATATTTATTAAATTTTATAATGGGTTTATGGTTTTATGTCTTGTACATAAAAATGAGTGCAGGAAAGGGACCATCACACATGTCAGAATGTATTATTTGACTTGAATTAACAAACACATTTTGGAGACATCTAAGACTTGGTTAAAAAGGAGTATAATATGTGACTTTTAAGTAATGAGTGTACTTTAAAGACCTAACTAATAGCTAATAAATGTTAGTTCTTATCACGTTCGCAGGTAACATTAATTAGCCCAAGAGAAATAAAATTCAGAATTGCATAAGTAAAAACAGTTTGTGGAATTTACAAAAGTGACTGGCTGTAACAGGCACTTTTTACCGATAATAACTGCCATTCACGAACAGCAGCTTTCCTCTTCTCAGCTTTTTGATCCTGTAACAAAAAAACATGTCACAACTCTTTTATCAGTAAAAGTCACCATTTTCAATTTCAGCCAATATATTACATTGAAATTTTTGGAATTTTTGTACAATATGATACAAAAAGTATTTATCCTGAAAAATTACATCACTGAACTGAAAGATTTTTATTTTCCATTAGTTTACTAGAGAATACTCTATGTATTATTAAAATTGTAAAATTCAATAAAAAGAAACCTCCAGTGAATCTTCATCCAAGCCAGTCTGTAAGGTAGAAGAAGAAGAAGAAGAAGAAGAAGATATTAAGCAATACTTTTCCCTAATTTAGGTCAAAGTTTTAAAACTTTCTCAAAATCAATTTACCTGTGGAGGTTTCTGGGTTGGCTTAAGTACAACCCCTTTCTTAATTATCTCCATTATTTCATCCATTGCACTGCCTTTCACATCTACATACACTTCAGGTTCTGTGATAACAAAACGGCAGAACAGAAATGAGTCGAATTCATTTTGGAAAATAAAGATTTTGAATAATGTAAAATATACAGTGCCTTGCAAAAGTAATCATTGAAAAGTATTCAAAATTTTTATTTTCAGATGATGGATTAAATAGTGCTCCATCAGATTTTCAAAGTTTGGAATATTTTTTACCTAACCCTGCTTTACATTTCTCCACAACTTTATCTATGACCTGCCTAATGTGTTCCTTGGACTTCATGATGCTGTTTGTTCACTAATGTTCTCTACCAAACTTTTGAGGGCCTCATAGAACAGCTGTATTTATACTGAGGTTAAATCACACACACGTGGACTCTATTTATCAATTAGGTCAGTTCTGAAGGCAATAGGTTCCACTGGATTTTCGTTAGGGACATCAAAGGAGGATGAGTACAAATGCACACAACACTTTTCAGATTTTTATTTGTTAATTTTTTTAAACTATTTATCATTTTCCTTCCACTTCATATTTATGTGCCACTTTTGTTGGTCTATGACATGAAATCTCAATAAAATAATTTTTTTGATTGCAACGTGACAATGTGGAAAAGTTCAAGGGATATGAATGCTTTTGCATGGCACTGTAGATGCACATATACTGTAGCTCTTACTCTTCAAATGACTGGTATTGTTTCCAGGCTTCTTTCTGATCCTCAAAGCGTTCATTGGGCTAAAGGCATACATCAATATATTAATCATTATACCTTATGTCTTTTTTTCAGGTACTGTATTATGATTGTTACATATATTGTACATGCCATGATAATGGTAAGAACAATTAATTTGACCTTACTCAGGAGGACTTGTAGAGAGCACTGGTGGAGAAGATGATAGTGGTGTTGGACGAGGTGGTAGTGGTGGACGAGGTGGTAGTGGTGGACGCGTTGGTGTTGTAGAAGAAGTTGGTGGTGGTGGAGTAGTTGATGGTGAAGGACAAGTTGGAGGTGGAGGAGGAGTTGGTGGTGGAGGATTAGTTGGTGCTGAAGGAGGAGTTGGTGGTGAAGGACAAGTTGGTGGTGGAAGACACGTTGGTGGTGGAGGAGGAGTTGGTGGTGTAGGACAAGTTGGAGGTGGAGGAGGACTTGGTGGTGGAGGATGAGTTGGTGCTGAAGGAGGAGTTGGTGGTGAAGGACAAGTTGGTGGTGGAAGACACGTTGGTGGTGGAGGAGGAGTTGGTGGTGTAGGACAAGTTGGAGGTGGAGGAGGATGGGGAGGAGAGGGAGGAGTTGAGCAAAGTTGTGCTGGAGTGCCATTTTCTTCATTTGATGGATCAGATTCAATAGGAGGGATCTCTTTGTCCATTTTCAGCATGTCCTGAAGCTGCTTAACTGAGTAGATATTAATAAATTAATATTTTAATAATAATTGATATGCACTTTTACATGTCATATAGCATTAATTGCTTCCAATTCAACATGAAATTTGTCTGACCTCATTAAACTAATGTTAACACATGATATGTGAGCTCACATTTCTCTTGCAGTGCTGCCACAATGTTTTCTGAGTCTCTCAATTGGTCCTCAATCTTCATCTTCTCTTCTGTTTTGGTTTCTAGTTGAGCTCTTACCATCCGCAGCTCAGTAAGCGAATCAAACTCCTTTATCACTGTCTGGGACTGACTCCTCTGCAGGAGAAAACCACAGTGCAGAAGGACAGTTAGGACAGAAGTTAATTATTTCTGTTCATCATTTTTGCCTTAGTAAATTCTCATTGTCCCCCTGCTTCTTCACACAAGCATAAACACTCTCAAACACACACTCGTGCACACCAGACCTAGGATAATGTAATGTAATAAATCTAAATTAAATTAAATTAATTTAATTTAATCTAATTTAATTAAAAAATGTTTTGCTAAAAAGGACGTCTTTTACATACTATCATGCTTTTGTTTCTGGCCCACAGATATTTTCCTGTAAAATGATGTTTTTGCTGGAATACAAATTTTTGGAAATCAGAAATTTCACAAATTTGTGAATTCACAAATCATAAATGTTTTTTGTATTAGCTTAATACTTAAGTCATAACAATAAAAATGAATAGCAAAATACAAAGGGGTGCCTATGAGGCTGCTGTACAGGTGGCTCTGAGGCTTTTGTCCAGCAATTAAAAATAAATATTAACTTAATTAATACTATAAAATTAATTGATGTGTACTGTGGTGAAAAAGTGTTTCATTATGTTTTTAAATCACAATGTTGATATTTTTTTATAAAATCCAATCCTACTGACAGACAAAGCTTTCTTCATCTTCTGTAGTTACAACTTGCATATTCAAAACTTCCAGCATCCCAACCAAAGTGTGGAGATATACAGTATTGTGCTTCAAGAACAAACACCAGACTCAAAGTTCCAAAATCCAATTACAGAAAAGAAGACTCAACTCAAGAGTTTGAATTGTTGAACCTGTTCTGCTATAACCATGTAATGAGAAAGTGAGAGGACTGGGCACCACCCTGCTGCATAATAATAATAAAAATAATAATAATAATAATAATAATAATAATAATAATAATAGATAGATAGATAGATAGATAGATAGATAGATAGATAGATAGATAAAGTGATAATAGACCAATATTTGATGACAGAAGTGTGAACTAGGAAAAGTCGATTAATTATTTACTGAAAATAAACCTTGGAAGATGCAATCGTTCCGTGTGCATTTAATTTAAGGTACAGCTAATACTTAGATTTTAATTATTTTAAATATTTAACAATTTTTTATTTTAAGTTATTTTTGTTTACATCAGCCAATTTCTCTTTCATCTCCTAATTAATGAGGAGATATTTAATGAGATTGATTACTTACATTTACAGTTAAACACGTAAACACTACAAGCATAAATAGACAGTTTTATGCACAAAAGATGATACATTTTTTTCATCGAGTGAGGATTAGCTATTAATGCTCCGTCGATATATTTGTTGACTTTGCTTGCGTGGCTTTAAGCACAACAACAACAGACTGGATTTTTCAGCCGCGCATTCTAGAACTAACGAGAACAGTTTTATAATCGGGACGCACTCGCCTAAATGTGAACTGTGTCGATGCGCATCTATTGGTTCCAGGTGTAGAGTTTGTCTGGAGGAGTTTAGGATTCAGTACACACCTGTTTGAGGCGGCTGTTGTTGCCCCGCGGTGTGGCGGGAAGCGGAGACTCTCTCACTCTCTCGGACACCGGAACTAACAGCGCGGAGATGAGGATGGATATTGGACGCAAAAGCCACCGCAAAATCCGCAATAAAACCATTTTTAAATATTTTTAGCTATGCCCCACAATAATGTACAGATACTGGTATATACTCCATGTAAGCCCAAAGAAATCAAAGAGAAGAAACTTTTAAATTCCAAGTAAACCACAAGAAGCCCGGCAAAAAAACACTGGCTCTGATTAGACGTCGGTTTACAGTTTAAATAATGAGACGCCATCGACGCTGTTTAAGTCACGTGACACACCGATGACAATGTGTCCAGTCAGAGTTATCATTAAGTATCGGTGTAAATCAGATACAGTTCTGATGGATCATGACTTGACCACTTCATACCCCTGCCGCATTTACACACTTGTGTCCAGTTCTATACTGAATTGCTCCCTGGGCCAGACTCCTTTATGCATGATTTATGCTTATGACATATGCTTTATGCTTATGACAGCGAGGCCAGTGAGTTTGGAAAAGCTCCTCTCTGCTTGAGCTACAGTCACTGGCAATGTAAGTGCAATCCTGAGAGCAGTCCAAAAGTTGGGGTAGATCTCAGATAGATCCTCATCGTGCATAAATATGTGCGGCATGTGCCAAATATAAAGTAGCCTACTGAAACTTGAATACGCATGTGTTTTGTCGGCGGAGTACAGCTGTTCCCAGTATAGTGAAAAGGAAATTAAGTTGTGCAGTTTTTGTTGGAAATGGGTCTCTCGATAGAGGAAAACACATTCATAGCTGATTATCATTTCCGCTCATATGAAAGCTGTCGTGAACAATCCCTTCCCATACCTGTCCCATCCCATTCCCATCTCTCATCCCCCACTTAAAACTAACAGCTAAATGTAAAAGTATAAATATGATCCCTGTCAGTTGTCCTAATCTAATGACGACTACTGTATTTGTCAGAAATCAGTTTTGTGAAAGAAATTGATATGCTACATACTAATATTGCCATGGGTTAGCACTGTCGCCTTGCACCTCCAGGGTCTGGGTTCGATTCCCCGGCCAGGCTCGATTCCCGTCTTTGTGTGCATGGAGTTTGCATGTTCTCCCCGTGCTTGGTGGGTTTCCTCCGGGTACTCTGGTTTCCTCACACAGTCCAAAGACATGCAGATTAGGCTAATTGGCGTTCCCAAATTGACCATAGTGTGTGAATTAATGTGTGTGTGTGCTCTGCGATGGATTGGCATGCTGTCCAGGGTGTACCCTGCCTTGTGCCCAGAGTCTCCTGGGATAGGCTCCAGGTCCCCGCAACCCTAAATACAGGATAAAGCGGTATAGAAGATGAATGAATGAATGAATGAATAATATTGCCATGGCTAGAATTTTGTTGACAGTTCACCAATAGACAATCCACTTCGCACAAATAGGTTTACTGACTGCATCAACAATGAGAAGGACAAATGAGATTGAACAATGCTGCTGTATGCCATGTCCACCAGAACAGTCTGGACAATATTGATCTCAAACAAATATGCCAGCAGTTTATTTCTGTTAATGAGAGGCGAAGGCATGTTTTTGCATACATCCCCAACAATGTCCAGAGCAAATCTACGCCCTTGGTATTAACCCCTTGATGAGAAACATCTTCAGTACTTAGTGGAGCCCCCTTTAACTATTATGACCTGTTGCAAACGTGGTGTATAGCCAGACACTAAATTCTGTTTCTGAGGGATCTTAGCCCATTATTTAGTCTGGCAGAAACTATGCTACAGAAATACCTCAGTTTAAAATAATCTGCTCACTCCAGCTTCTTTCCCACAGGAGGACTGTACAAAAGGGTAATCTGATATTACATATTTGACACAAAATATATTTAAATGTAATGTAATGTAAATGTATTTAAACAACACAGAAATACCTTGATTTAAAATGAGCTACTCGCTCCAACTTCTACAGAAACAAACATGAATCATGTTCAATATGATTACGTAATACAAACCGGATTCCAAAAAAGTTGGGACACTAAACAAATTCTGAATAAAAACTGAATGCAATGATGTGGAGATGGCAAATGTCAATATTTTATTCAGAATAGAACATAAATCACGGAACAAAAGTTTACAACTGAGAAAATTTATCATTTTAAGGGAAAAATATGGTGAATCAAAATGTCATGGTGTCAACAAATCCCAAAAAAGTTGGGACATGGCCATTTTCACCACTGTGCATGCATCTCCCCTTCTTCTTCCAACATTCAACAGACATCTGGGGACCGAGGAGATGACTATTGTAAATATTGTAAATAGGAATGCTCTCCCATTCTTGTCTAATACAGGCCTCTAACTGTTCAATCGTCTTGGGCCTTCTTTGTCGCACCTTCCTCTTTATGATGCGCCAAATGTTCTCTATAGGGGAAAGATCTGGACTGCAGACTGGCCATTTCAGTACCCGGATCCTTCTCCTACGCAGCCATGATGTTGTGATTGATGCAGAATGTGGTCTGGCATTATTTTGTTGAAAATTGCAGGGTCTTCCCTGAAAGAGATGACTAGATGTTGTTCTAGAAGCTGAATATATTTTTCTGCATTGATGTTGCCTTTCCAAACATGCAAGCTGCCCAAGTTGATAACATGCAAGTTGATAACAACTTGGGTTATCCTTGTCCTCTTTGGTCCAGATGACATGGCGTCCCACATTTCCAACAAGAACTTCGAATCGTGACTCGTCTGACCACAGAACAGTCTTCCATTTCACCACACTCCATTTTAAATGATCCCTGGCCCAATGAAAATGCCTGTGCTTGTGGATCTTGCTTAGAAATGGCTTCTTTGCACTGTAGAGTTTCAGCTGGCGACGGCGGATGGCACGGTGGATTGTGTTCACTGACGATGGTTTCTGGAAGTATTCCTGAGCCCATTCTGTGATTTCCTTTACAGTAGCATTCCTGTTTGTGGTGCAGTGTCGTTTAAGGGCCCGGAGATCACGGGCATCCAGTATGGTTTTACGCCCTTGACCCTTACGCACAGAGATTGTTCCAGATTCTCTGAATCTTCGGATGATATTATGCACAGCTGATGATGATAACTGCAAAGTCTTTGGAATTTTTCGCTGGGTAACACCTTTCTGATATTGCTCCACTATCTTTCTACGCAACATTGTGGGAATTGGTGATCCTCTACCCATCTTGGCTTCTGAGAGACACTGCCACTCTCAGAAGCTCTTTTTATACCCAATCATGTTGCCAATTAACCTAATTACTGTTAATTGGTCTTCCAGCTCTTCGTTATGCTCAAATTTACTTTTTCCAGCCTCTTATTGCTACTTGTGCCAACTTTTTTGGGATTTGTTGACACCGTGAAATTTGGAATCAACATATTTTTCCGTTAAAATGATACATTTTCTCGGATTAAACTTTTGATCTGTCATCTATGTTCTATTCTGAATAAAATATTGACATTTGCCATCTCCACATCATTGCATTCAGTTTTTATTCACAATTTGTTTAGTGTCCCAACTTTTTTGGAATCCGGTTTGTACATCATGAATTATGTAAGAAAAGAAAATAATCCTGGTTTCACAGTAATTATTAGGAAAATATACAACTAGGACTCGAAAATACCCCGCAAACCAAAAAGTGACCAAACACAAGCAATGGCTTAAAAAATGAAAAAGAACATCTATAGCAACAGACAGGGCTTGTTAAATAACCAGGGTCAGTGATTGAATTATATCATAAAGTAGTTGAATAACTCTAACAAACCATGTTTTAAGATGATGTCTCATATTAGACTCATTAGAATCAGTATAGGGTGAATAGGAAAATACAGCAAATTAATAGGTTCTAATGGCACCTTCTGCTATGGCACCAGTACTAGCCAACCCTCTGCCAACAGAAGTACACATTTCAGATAGGTACTGTAGTTCAGCTTCTGTGTCAGTGTCAGAGATGGATTATTGCTGGACTCATGATAATGTATGGTCATCTTAGTCATCAAGGCAGGAGAAGGAATTGACAAGGGAAGTCTGTTGCACCTGCTGAGTCCACAATTGACATCTAAGTCCTATGCAGGCGATGCACAGGGGTACTGACAGCAGTAGAAGAAGAATTAACTACAAAAACTCAATTTAAGGGCAAAACGTTAACATGAACCAATAAGTTGTGGTGTACATGCTAATTTGTTTCTATGGTTTTGATATGGTAAAGATGAAGGGCAGATTTTGAGGTCACTACAAGGTAGCAACAGACTCCCACATATAAGAAAGCTTTCTTTTGCCTTTGACTCCACAACTAGCACTCAATTACATACAGAACGAGGTGGGCTTTTACTGTGTCTTTACTGTTATAGTCACCCTGGGGTTACTGTTCAACAGTGCTATTTTTCTGAGCCAGGAGCATGACACCACTATATTTCAGACACTCTGCAATCAATTAGCTCTCCAAAATTGTTTCCTGGTCAGAGTGACTGCTGACGGTAGCCATACAGTATATACTGTATAGAAAATAATCCTTCCCATAGCTTTTGTGCTATTTTCTTAGTGGTCTGCTCTTGGCCCTGGACTGCATGTACAAGATTTTCAACAGACTTGTTGTTACTGTCCTTGGCTGACCAGAAATTAATGCACATAAGTTGCAGCAAAGCAATGGTCTTAATATTTTCCAGAGAAGCTCTCGCACCTGGTTCTAGGGTTTTGCTTAGGATGTATGTCAATTTCCCACTTAGTCTCATACATCTTTCTCCATGCCATACCTGAGGAAAAATTGACAAGCTAAAGATTGGGTAGCATGGTACAGAATCAGAAAACATCACTGCTGTGGAGTCGACCCTCAGTCATCGGGAAAAAAATAAAAGCAAAGAGATGTAACCTGCAGACCTGGAGACATGAACTGCAACCGAGGGAGTGGAGCTTCCCAAC
Organism: Channallabes apus; assembly: GCA_030522415.1. Taxonomy (NCBI): domain Eukaryota; kingdom Metazoa; phylum Chordata; class Actinopteri; order Siluriformes; family Clariidae; genus Channallabes; species Channallabes apus. Next base: position 37,246,349 of record CM060108.1, read on the forward strand.
ATCTAGGTTTGGCAGGACAAGTTGAAAGTATTTGTGGACAAATCTCAAAGAGCTACATACATGTAAGCAATTAAAAGAATAAAAAAGAGTAACATGCCCCCAATTAAAATGCTCTCCTGGACAGAAAAGTCTTTAACAGTCCACAGTCTGTGGAGCCCAGCCTGGAGTAGACTGGCATGGACCAGCCTTTCAGCATCACAGAAGGAGAGGGAAGGGTGGAGTTTGGTTATGTTTCTGAGATGAAAGTATGCAGTTTTACAGAGATGGTGAACATATGATTCAAATGACAAGTCAGGGTCAAACTTAACCCTCAGCTTATTAACAGAGTTGGGGAGAGTAATGGCGTGGTCAGAAAAGCAAATACAGGTAATTGGGGATAAATGGAGCTGGTGGGGGGGTACTAATTAGAAAGTCATCAGTTTTGGTGCTGTTCAACTGAAGGAAGTTCTCTGACATCCACACCTTAATCTCATCCAGCAGCAAGTGACAGAGAGGTCAGTTTCAATAGAACTGAATATCATCAGCATAGCAGTGGAATGAAACTCCATGCTTGCCAATGACGTGGCTAATGGGAGCATGATTTTGAAGTTGACCATGTGGGGCTGTGATTTGGCATCCCGAAGGGCCACATACCCTATTTGTCAGCTCTATTTGTCAGATAGGACCCAAACAACTCCAGAGCAGTGCCAAAAAATCCAATTATATGCTGAAGACGGTGGAGGAGAATTTTGTGGTCAACCATATCGAACAGGGTCTAACAGTTCTGAATAAGGATCTGACAGGTACCGTTGAGACAAGTGCTTCTCAAAAGGTCTCTACTAAGGCTATCTACCACTACATTCAGCTTGCCAGCTATGTACTTGCAGGCATCCAGTTTTGGCTTGATCAAGTAAACGTAGGGTCCAGTTATTTTAACAGAACTATTTTTATCATTAGGTATTTCTATCATTAACATTTTATATTAGCATATGTTTGATTACAATGGAATATATAAGAACTGAAGTATAAAAATGCAATACGTTTGTAATACGTTCCTTGTCACTTCTTGATTCTGCCAAAGTAAGAGTTTGAGATGAACTGAAATGAAAGTTTCAGTTCACTGCAGGATGAAAATTTTTTTTACACACATTGTATGCATTGATTTGTTTTCTATAAATAAAATTTAAAAAATCACAATATTACATAATCAACATAATAAATATATACCATACATACATGTAAACACCCACTAGGTGGAGGTATAGCCTTGTGTATGATGCTGACACTTTGCGCTCACTGTCAAGTTAGTTTGATTTTCTCAATATGCAGATAGAATTTATCAATTTGGAATATCTAATTATGATTGCATATCAAATATAAACACAACTTTTCATCATATGTAAATTAACCCAAAATAATATAATTCAACAGTTCTATACCTGAATATTTCTTTAATACTTTTAAAGAAATATTCCCATATTATAAATACAATTATATAATATTATATATAGATAGATAAAAAAAATTCCTGTGACAGACAGCAAAGTGTTTAAAGAAACTAAATAAAAATCAGTTGTTTATGTATCAACCTCAGCAGCAACCTCATTTCTCCACTCATCTGTTCCAACAACTTAGCATTCAACATCACCAGCATACTAATCACCAGCCTGATCAGCTGTCATCATCTGCACCTGTTTCTTACTGGTTCATGCCTTAATTTAGATGCTTTTATATGCTTGAATGGTTCGTACAGTAGGTCACTGTGAGGCTTGACAAACAGAAATGTTCCTCTCAAACTGGTTAGGAACTGAAAATGAGAACCAAAAAAGTCCGTTAGGAAGGGTGGAGAACTGTTCCTGAAGAACACAAAGATATTAGCAGGTCTGTCTCATTGGAAGTGAAATATGGAGAAATGATGAGTGACTCAAGACCTTTGCACAGTACTGTACATCTCCCATCTAACCTGTAAACATTATAATGCACATGGGCGCACATTCCTTATCAATTTTACACATTCCTTCGCATACCATCAGCAACTTCACAAAATGACGTGCCATGTTAGCACATTGCTACAGACTGTTCTTTCTCCTGAATCAGTGAGAATTACTGCACTTTTTTTCCCGCTAGTTTGGTGCTTATTTTACACCTTTAGTCGATATACAATATACTAATAAACGCATGAGGTCAATCTTCACAATGAAAAGCAGCACAGATTGCAGCAAAAGCTATCATTCTTATTGGTGACAGGTGGTGTGTTTTCTTTCAGCTAAAGGCAAACTGATATAAAGCTGGTGTAAAAATGTCATGAGTGAGAGCTTTAGAATTTTGTGATTTTTGTTTGTTTTATGTTTATTACAATAATTTCCTTTTGAAGCATAAGATACTGAAATGAAACAGTTAAGAGTAAATAAGAAACTTTCCAATTATTCTCATTTTGTAAAACTGATTGAATAAATGAAAAGGAAAATTAAACTTGTAATACATTTTTATTATTACATTTTTATTATTTCTAATAAAGTAGTATAAATCCACCAGCTCCACTTGGTCCAATTTCTCAGGTGGTTCCTGGGTTTCTCCAGCCTCCGAAAGTTTTCTCCAGATACAGAGCCACAGCAAGTGTTAGATGATCCTGCAGCTTTCCTCCCACTACCTGCACGCCAAGGGGCAAACCCTCCTCACTCAGCCCCAAAGGACACTGGGTAACAGGTAGGCCCAACGTATTGAAGATCCCTGCAACCAGACAAGGGAAATCTTGAATATGGAGAAAGATGGATATGATTCCTTGTCCAATGTATGCCTCACATGGTATCACCTGTGTAAATGAAGTTATATATTGTGAATATTGGATGATGGTGTTTAGGGGCCAGGAGAGGATGAGGGGGGTACAGCAGCACACCATCTGTCCCCAACACCTTGTCCATGTCACGCTGCAGTGCCTCCTTCTGTTTGAGGTAGAATGGTGATGGTTTGCCTTCCATTAGCGCCAGACCTGAATAATCCATATGGAGGAGTGGATTATTACAGAGGCACTTATTCAGACCTTTTCTATATAATGAACATGTGCTGATGTGTAAGGGTTGTGTTGTGCTGTAATGGACAGGTTTGTGATGTAATTTGATGTGTTACCAATGGAAGGTAGTGTATGGTTAGATTTTCCAAAAATCCGCTTTATCAGTTCCCACACTGGCCAAACAGGTGAGCCTCCATCTGCCATCAGCACCGCAAAAGACTGCGGAGGCTGGATCAAACACAGACACACAAGTTAATTTGGAAAAACTGCCCCTTAATCACCATTCCCTCAGTAAAAGTTGACATAACCTATAATGCACTTAGTGTATAAACATGTTTAAAATAATGTTAACCTTTTTTTTTACTATTAGAGCATTCAGAGACAGACCTTGCCATTCTTATCCGGCAGAGCCATGTAGGATAGCCAGATCTGGGATGCGTACTTCAGCTGTGGAAAGCTAATTTCCTTAACTTTGACTCCCAAATCTGCCTCCAGTCGCTGAATGACCTGCAAACGCCAGTAACAACAAAGACACACTGAGGCTTTGACATTTGTTCATTCACATGTTCACTGTAATTTAGAGAATTATTAGAAACTGCGTAGCCTCCCACCTTTCTCTGTGCTTCAACTAGCTGTTTGTCCACAGGGGACGTCCACATAGGTTTGTCATCATCTATTACTGTGAAGAAACGCAGCTTCTTCAGGTCCACCTCCGAGGACAGTGACAGTCTGTCAAGACACATGTGGGCAAGATTTTATCATAAAGTGAAAACAAATCAAATTAAATCAAGTTTCTCTTTAACATCAGTCTAGATTTCTTTAAGTAGTAGTTGGTGGCCCTTTTTACCAGCAGCCACTGAATTAATTTACCACATTACTGTACACTCTACAGTGCTGGTTCTTGGCTCACAAGTTCTTGTCCATGCTGTTGCTGCTCCAATTGAGGGGGTCGCCACAGTGGACCATTCGATCCGCACACACTGACACAATCCTTCCAGTATTATCTGAGTGGTTCAGCACTGGGCATTGGGTGGGAATTGAACCCACTTCCACATGGCAAGTGAGAAACCTACTACTGAGCCAGAAATGCAGCCCAATTGCTTGTGCATAAACATCCCAAAATTAAACTTATCTTTAACTACAATTTTTTTTTTACTTGTCTGCGTTTGCTCCAGCCATGATCTTCAGCATCGGCAGCAGGTCCTCTGCATAGCGACACATTGGACCTGTACTCAGAAACTCCTCATGAAGCCCAGAGCTAGGAGGGCGCTGACCGTCATTACAGACAATTCCTACAAAACACACACATAGGCTTCTTCAAGGCTAACTCTTATACTGTAAGGTTAAGTTCTCGAGTTGTACAATAAGAAAAATGTGTCAAATGTGTTAGAGACAGCTGCCGATTATGTACAGAAGAGAGATGCAGTTAGCTGAGCACTGTTATAAATTGAGGTGCACATGTATCATATGCAGAGGTGTCAAGTAACGAAGTACAAATACTTCGTTACCTTACTTAAGTAGAAATTTTGGGTATCTATACTTTACTGGAGTAATTATTTTTCAGCCGACTTTTTACTTCTACTCCTTACATTTTTAAGCAATTATCTGTACTTTATACTCCTTACATTTTAAAAATAGCCTCGTTACTATATTTTTATGATCAGAACGCGCAACCCCCCCAGTCGCATGATAAGAACGCGCACAACGACCCCCCCCCCCCATCGCATCATCAGAAAGCGAGACCTTAATGCCCATTGTCGCCCCTCACGGTACTTTTACTTTTATACTTTAAGTAGTTTGGAAACCAGTACTTTTAAACTTTTACTTAAGTAAAAAGCTTGGGTTGATACTTCAACTTCTAAAGAAGTATTTTTGAACCCTAGTATCTATACTTCTACTCAAGTAATGAATGTGAATACTTTTGACACCACTGATCATATGTATCCCCAGACTCCTCACATTCCATACTCCATACCTAATTTACTCAGACAAATTTTAGCCATCAACCAAAAGTATGCAGTAAACAGTTAAATACATGCACACAGTCTTTTGTCACAGAACGTCTGTCTGGAATATGCATGTACACACACCTGGAGTCCCTTTGTGTCCAAATATCCCATTAAAGAAACAGGGTATGCGAATGCTGCCTCCAATATCTGAACCAATACCAATCACCGCGCCCCCACTGCCCAGAATACTGCCCTCTCCACCTACAGTACAGGGGAAAGAGTGAATGAGCAAGACACACACACACAGCTCTGTCATACAGACATTAAAACATCATAGAAACTCACATTATAGTAAATAATTATCGATATATTCTTCTCTGTCAATATTTTGGTGTTTGATCCAAATACGATCTAAGCTTCTGACCATTGATCCCTGTGCATTTTGACCAGAAGGTGAATACATTCATAAAATCATCATAATTTATTGTTTTACAACAACAGCAGTGCAAACTACAAACTTGTCTATTTCTTCATACTTACACACCCATGCCTTTAGTGCTTCTGACCCACCTGAACTTCCGCCACATGTCCTGGTCGTGTCGTACGGGTTGCTGGTGATGCCGTACAGGTGATTGTTAGACTCCAGCCACATGCACATTTCGCTGGTGTTGGTCACTCCTAGAGGAATAGCTCCAGCTCTCTTAAGCAGAGCCACAACAGGGGCGTCAGTACTGGCAACAAAGCCAGCCCGAGAGATTAGGCCTGTGGAGCATGGCATACCTGAAAGACATGAATGTGGAGGAAGAAGATTGTTCAGCTACCCACTCACTGAATTCAGAACAAATAAATCTAATGACAAGAAGCACAAATCCACTTCAAACTATCATAATTCTAGCCATAAACAGATTATTAATGAATAGCCATAAAAGGGTAACTTGAGTTTTATTGCTTGAGGATTGCTGATCTACATTGATGATTGTTTTACCCTGTAAGAAAAAAGACTCTTTGACAGACATGGGGACTCCCAGCAGAGGAAGTCGATCTTCCAGAGCCTCCTCTCCCCCGGTCTCCTCCTCTATCAGTCTGTCCACATTAGCTGCTTCTGCCAAAGCTGCCGAAAACCTGAGAGACATTTATTAGGAAGACTCTCAATAATTCTTTGTGGCATTAATTCCATAAGATGTTGGAAACATTCCTTTGAGATTCTGGTCCGTGTTGCCATGATTGTATTAAGCAATTCCCGTTTTTTCCAGGTGCACTTTCTACCACTTCCAAAAAGTGTTTGACTGGATCTGTTTAGATCTGATACAGTAACTGGCTACACCACTGAAGAACACTGAACTCATTTTCATGTTCATCAAACCAGTTTGAGACCATTTTTGCACAATATTAGGTGAATTGTGGCCATAAAGTCATACACATCAGGTTGACGGGTATGACTTTATATTATAGTAGATCAGATCTATAATGCTTAAACATTTAAGTGATGATTACACCACTCCATTACACCACCTCCACCAGTCTGGTCTGTTTACACAAAGCATGTTGGGTTCATGGATTCATGTTTTTTGGCACCAAATTCTGCCCCCAACATCTATGAGTTTCTTTCTTTTTTTTTAACGCCAGGCTAGCTTTAAAACTACATTTGGATTTACTTGTTTAAAAACTTTTATAAAAGCGTCAACAGAATAAAACAAGTTCCTCAACGGAGTAAAAGAGTTACAGTCAAATTAAATATGTTCGATGGACATAAGAGTTCAGCATGATGAACATTGTGGTGGATTTTCTTTATATCTATGAATTTCATCAAAAAAAAGAAATTCACCAAACAAGGCGACATTGTCTTCAATTCACAAAATACTATGGCAAAATACTCAACGGTCAAAATACTATGTCAGCAAAAAATCTGTATGGCCATTTTCCATTTAACTTTGCTGTCAACCAAGCATTTTTATCTGCAAGACTTCCAGTTACTGGATGTTTTTTAATAAATGCTCCATTCTGAGTAAACTGTACAAAGTGTTGTGAGTGGCATTTCCAGGGGATCATCAGCTATAGAAATACTCAAACCAGACCGTCTGTCAACAATCATGAAATGGTCAAAATCATTGAGATAATTTGTCCCATATTTTGATGGTTGTTGGGAAAATTACACAAAGCTGTTGGTTTGTTTCTGCATGATTTCATGCAAACTATTGCCATGTGATTGACTGATAAGATAACTTAATAAATTAATAGGTGCAAGAGTGATCCTAATTAATTGCTTCACTTACAAATTCCTTATAATTAAATAAACACACCACCAACTAACAATTGTAAATTTACATGAGAACAAAAAATTACATATGAATTAAAACATTTTTTTAAACTTAAAAAGCAAACCATTGAAAGGTAGCTCTGTGATTTTCAGCAGAGGCAGTGAACTTAATTTAAATGAATGCAAATGAAGCACTAGGTATGCAAATGTAAACGTGCGCTAGCTACGTCAAGCCTTTAATAAACACATGACATGACAGAGGAGCTTGGACTTTACAGTGAAATGCCATATTATAGTGTGTATAGTGTGCCATGTGAAGCTTACGTCATGTACTGTATGAATATTGTAAACAGACACTAAGGTTGTAGAGGTGAGGACTCACCTATCCTTAACCACAGCATTCAGGAGTGGGTTCACTTGCTGGATCCTGTCTATATAGGCCTGAACCACCTCTACACTCGTCACCTGTGATCGGGAAACATGGGCACGTGTTTTTATTGTAAAATAACCACACTGGCAGGGTCAATGTGAATAGCAATGTTTGTGAATATCAGTGTCTGGTTTCGTTACCGAGAAACAGTAAAATCATTCTTATGCCATGCTACTGTATGTGCCATGTCCACACGTAGCCGGGTATTTTTAAAAATAATTCCGTCCACAGAACCTACATTTTAAATATATCTTTGTCCACATGAAAACGCTAAACGCCCTGATAAGCGCTGTTAGGAGCCCCCTAATCAACAGGGACCAATCAGAACCCAGAAACGTCATTACCAGTTGCGCTTTGTAGAAGTCCGACGGGTCTCACCAAAGTACTACAGATGTCTGGGTACAGGTGGGACAGGGATATAGCAGCAGGAATAACAGAGAGAGATGGGTTATCGGGGGCGGGGCTTGCAGGATGACTTTCGCACACATAGACACTGTTCCTTGCTAAAGGAACATCGATAAAACAGTCTCTCCGTTAATGTGTGTGTGTGCACGTACATTACATACACACACACTGCCTGCGTGCACAAATGGAAACACTATTTTTACTTTTTTTAAAGGTAAAGTGCAGGTTAATTTGTTTTATTTTTACTTTATACATTTAGGGTGCCCATCCATCACAGGGCAAACACAAACACACAAACACTCATTGGAACGCCAGTTATCGTAAACTGCCTGTCTTTGTACTGTGGGCGGAAACCTAAGATGCTGTGAGTCTTTCAGCTGCACAACTTGGCACAGGTTTAACACTAAGGGGGTGTTATTCGTACGTCGCTTGAAACATCCGGGATGAATTGACACATCTAAGATGAGATCATCGTGCTAATTACACTCTGGCTAAGTTGGTTCTTCGAGCACACCTGTTGTTGATGATTAGTTTGGCCGGATTGAGTTGTCTAGGATTATTGCGCGTTCGTGCGTTGGTTTAAAAGGCGATATGCATCGACAGTAGAAACACTGATCACAAGCCCTTTGATTGGTTGACGAAATGACAAAAGAACAAGCTCAATTTTTTTTGTAACACCTGTTATGCGCTGAAATGCTTTCCTGCCATGGATTCCCCCTCCTCACACACACACACACACACACACATAATCGCTATCAAATATTATATTAGAACATAATATGCACATATGTTTTACAAATTACATGAGACAATAAAATAAAATAAGAAATATGAAAATAAATATGTTGTATATGGAAAAATAGAAATATGAATTTTTTTTTTAAAACATGTACACTTTTATATTGTTTACTTTATAATAAAATTAGTTTTGCCCAATTTTTCATTATAAAAAAATATTTTTATTATACATATCTATCTATCTATCATATATATATATATATATATATATATATATATATATATATATATATATATATATATATATATATATATTTGCATATTTATAACGAACCCCTGAAAAATAAATGTGTTACAAAATAAACATTATACAAGAATTTGAATTAATGGTCTTGAGGGCTGTCTCGTGCCTAGAGTTTATTATAATAATAGAAAACCTATGAATTTATGTTCTAATATAATATTTGATATCAATTTTTATATATATATATATATATATATATATATATATATATATATATATATTTATTATGGCAAGCCGTATATATGCATGCAAGATACTTTTCTTTCCCCACGTGAGTCAGTCCACGTCAGCGCTCTTTAACCAATCAGATGTGACCTCACCATTTCAACCAATCATAACCCGGCAGGAGCGCAGCCTTAATCCTGTTTACATGAAATAAACCTGCTACCGAGCAGGTTCAAGCTTACGGACATGTTGCTATGACAACAAGTGCGAGATGAGCATCGAAGAACGAAACAATCCAAGATCAGGACAAATCCACAACAATCAAATCCAGCTAACTGAGTTAGCGACGTACGAAGAACATACCCCTGGTGCCCTTCCTGACACAACACTCCCATTTTATTCGGGCTTGGAACCGGGACTGCATCCAGTGGCTGGGGTTTGAGCATTGGGTGGGAATTAAACCCGGGTTTTCCACATGGCAGGTGAGAAACCCAACACTTAGCCTGGGAGGAGAACATGCAAACTACACAAAAACACAGAGATGGGAATCGAACCCTCGAGCCTGGAGGTGTGAGGCCACAGTGCTAACCACTTCACCAGCTCTACACAGTCCTGCAAGAAGTAAACAGACACCCACAGTTTTATGATGGAATTTATGCACCAAAACTATTAGGCAGCACTAGGTTTTAATGCATCATTAGTACTTATTCAAGGTCCAACAGGTTTCGAATAAGGACGCATGCGCGTGACGCTCTCGTGCGACTCCAGAACTCTTGTCGGCTCGCGCGTTCCAGGTGTAGCGCTGCTGTAAATGTAGAATTGAACTCGATCGCTTCTCTGCTGTTTAATGTGAGGAGTTACACACACACACACACACCTGTCTGCGGCGGATTCTCTTTGCCAGCTGTGTGGCGGGAATGAGCAGCAGTGGGTCGGTGAGCGGCTCCACTCTCTCGGCTCTGCGTCGCGGCGACACCAGAACAAACAGCGCGTAGAGGAAACTGCAGACTGCGCGCGACAGCCACTGCAAAATCCACTCTGCGGTTGTTAAACCCATACTGAACTACACTAGTACACACGGGGATATACACTCTGCGAGTCTCGAGGAGTCGGTGTGCACTCTTTCGATTCCCAGCATGCACCACGCGTGTCTTGTGCAATGGCCTATATATATATTTGAGCAAGACAGATATATATATATACAGATATACCATACAATATAAAACAATAAAAGCAGCTAGACTTTGTTCAGTCGCGTAGTTTTAGTTTTATTAGTACCACGTAATTCTGAAATCATTGACTGAAGGAAAACTGCAGTGCTACTAATAAACAGCAGGTGGCAGCAGGGCTTCACCTCTTCTCATTGCTACTTGTATAAAAAGTGTGTTTCTGGGGCAGCAACCTTAAGGCCATTAAGTCATTAAGGCCAATGAAATAAAAATTACTCTATTATATTTACTCTGAGGTGTCTGGCATTCTTTACTTTTTTTTCTATTTACAAAAAAAGTTTTGGTAATGGTGTGACTGTCCTGAGAGAGAAATGTCACTGCAAATAAATACAGAATGGTATTCCATCTGATCACCTTTATCCCAGTATGACTCGTTTTTAATCTTGACAGAACAAATGAAAAAATATATATTATATTGTATATAAATATATAAGGATATATATTTTATATAGGATATACTGTTTTGTATTCTATGCTATCCATATATCATAGAATACAAACCACTGCTCTGGCTCCAGGGGGCGCTGTATCATGGCTGCCATTGCACTGACATGCAAAGCACTAGGCTTTAATGTGATAGTGACACATAAAAGCTTCTTCTTTTGAAATAAGAAAACATGTCAGCTCATATTATCAGTTTGGATTATAGACTAGAAGGTCACAGGTTCACAGGCACGGTATCATGGCTGCAACTGCTCGGAAATGCAAAGAAAAGGCTTTCACTGTGCTGTATATGTGACAAAAAAAAGGCCTTTTCTTTTGAAGTAAACATGGCAACTCCATCAGGCATTGTTTATACCTTTACATTTATGGTAGACACCATTGTCTAGAGCAAAGTACATTTTTATTTCATTATACTGTACAGTTGAGGATTAAGAGCCTCGCTCAAGGGCCCAACAGTGGTAGCTTGGTGGTGCTGGTGACTAGTGACTTTCTGATCCATAGTCCATTACCTTATCCACTAAGCTACTTCTGACCCTATAGATAAATGTTTTGCAATGGTGGATCAGGTCAGATAGCCTTCTTCGTTTTTTTTCCAAAAAATTCTTGTTCTGCTAAACCTAAACTAGTTGTATTGTGAATTGTGGCTGCCAGGCTGCTTCTGCAACCAGTATCTTCAACACTCCCCTCGTTGGAAAAGGCATAAGTAAATAAGATAAACATATATTTGTGATATGAGTGAAATGCATGTTATTGAGGAATAAGTGTGTGTAAAACATGCTGTACATACCTGAATAAAAAAGAAAAAAAATGTGTTATCAAGAGATGGCTGTACATTTAAGCCAGTAACATACTGTACATTATTAACCTCGGGGAAGCATGTTTCCCAGAACCCACACTTTGTTCCATCTGGGACCAGCAGTCTGCAGGTGCTCGTCTTCACTCTCACAAGCCCACTGGGATCCTCAAGTGTCTCAGACAGCTGGGAGCTTTAGGAAAAGGAAAAACACTTACCCTGCATACACACACTATTCACATCCATTTACAAACTTACACTCTATATTTATTTGATATCAACAACTAATCACTAGTTAGACGCAAGTTTAACACTCCACAGTAACTAACAGACATGCAGTAACATATCCGATGAACCAAAATAAAACCTGCGGTTCTCAACGCCTAGAGGAGGATTTTAATGAGCTCTGAGTATTTGCATCTGTCGTGTTTTAATAAGAGGGCAAATATCAAGAGAAAGCAAAATTTTATTTAACACATGGTATCTTTATTTTGCAGTTAGGTCTGGTTTGGCATCCCACTTCCCGTTTGTGTAGACTCTAAATTGCTTCGTACAATGCCAAAATGTTATCTGTGAGTCAACAGTTTTAGCACTTCACAATATGTGGTTTGCAAAACGCTTTCGCAATATTCTCTTGCAACTCCTGATATTGCAGAAGTGATTCGTCTAACTTTAGGACAGTTTTTGTTTATTTCTTTTCTCTGACCTTTTCGATCAAAACACTGCACTGATGTGGAAACGTCAACTTTAAAGGACATCAGATCTGCATCTGGAGCCCATCTCCATTCTGACATGTCTCCAAAATAGAAACTATTTTACAGCTGGTAAATAAGTGAACAGTATTCTTTAATAATTTATACCTGATTGCTAAGTCCACACAATGGTGTCACTGTAGCATTACGTTTCTCACGTTGCTTTTATAAGCTACCGAGCCATGAATAAGCAGGCCGACAAAGCAGACATTAATAATACAACGTGGTCATGGCACAGAACAGGGAGATACTACTTATCCATGTGCACTTTGAATGATGACCTTGAGCAATATACCAGGGCTAAAGTATTGCATTGTTGTGTTATAATCTAAGGAATGTGGATATGAGGTGATATATAGCAGTACACTATTGACTAATCCATCAACATGCTCTTCTCTCTCAAACTTGCTTGCATGCAGCACAATTTCTTGTCACGAGCTGAGTAAGTGTCCATTTGGACCCTTGTATGATGACTGAAGCAGTATTTTTGGTTGGTGAACAGTGTATGAAGCTTACCTCTGATATACTCATACCACATACACTATGATGTCAGTTTCACTACTGTGCTGAGATTGATTCGAGGCTCCACCTGTGTGCAGATCCTGACGCCTGCGTGCTACCATTACCTGCGAATGGAGTTTGTGGTCAACTCGCTGCCACTCTTCACGCTGCTCAAATGTTCCGGCAGATATGTTATTACCTCATTGTATGACATAAAAGGGGAAGATGGTCCCAACCAAACACTGGCCAGTCAGACAGCACCAAATTCCTGGGTGTCCACCTGGAGAAGAACCTCACCTGGTCCCTCAACACAAGCTCTCTGCACAAGAAAGCCCAACACCATCTTTTCTATATATATATATATAGATAGATAGATAGATAGATAGATAGATAGATAGATAGATAGATAGATAGATAGATAGATAGATAGATAGATAGATAGAAAGTGACAAATTAGCAGTAATTGTGTACTGTTGGTTTACCTAAAAATATTGGGTTAAACTTTTTTCTTTCAACTTCAGCTTTTTCTCCTTCCTTGTGTGGGTTTCCTCCAGGTCATCTGGTTTTCTCAGACCCTGAAAAGGGATTCTGAAAGATTGATCAATTATTCCTAACTGAATGTGGAAGTGTGTGCTGTGAACTGACATCTGCTCCACGGTGTGTTTCCGCTTCATGTTTAATATTCCTGCCATACAGTATGCTCAGGATTCACTACAACCTTGATTAGTAAAAGGGACTTACTGAATATTCATTCATTCATCTTCTATAACACTTATCCTGTACAGGGTCACAAGGGATCTGAACACTATCCCAGGAGACCTTGGGCACATGACAAACTGGACAAGGTGCCAATCCATCACCACATTATGGACAGTTTGTGAATGCCAATCAGCCTAATCTACATGTCTTTGGACTGGAGGAGGAAACCCACCATTCATGGTCAGAACAGCACACAGATCTACAGACAGGAATTAAACCATTGTCCATAGGGGTGCGAGGCGACTGTGCTGACACTATCTGCCGAAGACAAATTCATTATTTTTATCAAGAGAAAGCCATATATGTCTATATCATTGCTTCATACTGATATAGTTTACACATATATATATATATATATTTTTTAATACTCTATTCTCAATCATTGTCCATAGCACTTCATCCTGTGTACAGGGTCATGGTGGGCCTAAAGCCTATCCCAGTAGACTTAGGGCATGAGGCATGGTGCCAATCCATTGCAAGGGCACTCACACATATACACACACTCACAATTTCATTCACACACTACTTGCAAATTGAGGATGCCAATTTAGACTGTGGGAGGAAACCTGGAAGAAAATGCAAACTCCACACACACACAGTTGGGAATCAAACTCGGACCCTGGAGGAGCAAGGTGACAGTGCTAACCACTACGCCACCATGCTGCCTTTACTAAAGATAAATTCATTATTTTTTATCAACAGAAAGTTGTATATGTATATATCATTGCTTCATACTGATATAATTTACCCAGATGTTTTTTAATACTCTCTCACTCACTCACTCACTCATCATCATAGTCTATACTGCTTATCGTGGGGGGACTTGGAGCATAAGGCAGGGCACACTCTGGACGCAGAGCCACTCCATCACAGGGATACACAAACATTCACACACTACAGGTACTACATCATGTCTTTGGAATGTGGGAGGAAACTGGAGTACCCCGAGGAAACCCACCAAGTAAGGGGAGAACATGCAAACTCCACACACACACACCAATCATGGGAACCTAACCTACGAACACAGAGGTGCAAGGCGACCGTGCTAAGCACTAAGCCACTGTGCTTAATAGAGCTTACAGTACAGTATATTGGTTTTCTTCAGCACTCTGTTCTCTCTTAATAATAATAAGTGTACTATATTTACTGTGTGTGTGTAGTTTGTACACTTTTCTTTTGCATTGCATTGTGGGATTTCAGAAGTGCACTGGGCTAAATATCTTAATCAGTTAATAGTACAAAGTACGAAATAAAGTACACACTGGACTGGAGCACTCGACAGCAGGCTGGATCACGCCTTCTGCCTGTTAGCGCGCTTTTCATGCAGGTAAAGAACTGCTGTGGGCTTGGCCACGCCCACTCGGCTGCACTCGCGGCCAATCAGGCCTCAGCGCCACTTTACACTCATTTCCTGATGTTATTGGCGCAGCGCGCGAGCGGGCGGTGTGTGAACGCGGACGCCGCCGGAGTTCGTGATTATTCTCGGCTAACACACGCGCAGACTGCGGAAAGGTAAAACACGGGGTTTATATATGTTGCGGTGTTTACACTGTAGGCCACACCGCTGCCGTATGTGTGTGTGTGTGTGTGTGTGTGTAGCCGGGCTCGGAGTCACCGGAGCAGCTCGCGCCCTGCTTACTAACACTCATGCATCATTCATTTTGTAGTGCGCGTGCGGTGTGATCTGTGTGCTGTCACGTAGACTCTACACCGAGCTGCCAGAGTGACAGTAGCATCAACACTTGCGCGTTAAACCTCACCGAATATGCCGCATTGAGAGAGCACCGAGTCTAAAGAAGGGCATGCAGTGAGAGAGAGAGAGAGAGAGTGTGTGTGCGTGTGCGCGCGTGCTGATTGACTGACTAAAAATCTGCAGTGAACTTCTTGTGTGTGTTTTCAGTGTGCTGTCTGCAGGATAGCAGTGCAGCGAGGAGAGTAAATGAAGTGTATGCACGGTGGTGCACCAGATCTGAAGGTTGGCCCGAGGCTTTGCACCGCGTTTGTGGATGTGTGCAGGACGTGTGCGAGGGAGTGAATCAATCGATCCGACAGCCAGAGAGAGAGAGAGAGAAGCTCTGTACCCGGGATTAATGCCCTCCTGCAGCTCTGCATGTCCGTAGCCTGTGTTCGCGCGCGGCTCCGAGTTTCTGCGCAGGACGATCAGGGCGAGCGCTGAGAAATGTAAACACTGGCAGTGTGTGCGTGTGTCCCAGAGAGTGTGTGAGGGATGAGCGGCGGGATGGAGCGCGCGGCGGAGCCGGAAGCGGAAGGAGCGCACGGGCCGCAGAGACTCCGGCCCTCCTCATACCGCGCGCTGCGCAGCGCCGTGTCCAGCCTCGCGCGCATCGACGACTTCGTCTGCGAGAAGATCGGCTCAGGCTTCTTCTCGGAAGTGTTCAAGGTAACACCATCACGTCCACAACCATTCCTACACACACACACTGAAATAAAGCCATTAAAGTTTTTTTTTTAAATGTATTATTAGATAAGTGGCTTCTAATTGTTTAGTGTATCCATGTATATATGCGTTGAGTAAGATGCATATATTAAATGAACAGAGCCTCTGCTCCCTTGATGATAACCTGCACCCTAGCAATGGGACCTTTATGAGCATGCGCTGCTGTACACTACATGGGGTTTTGTACTCTTTGGCATTGTGCCTTTGCCCTTATCTCTGACTCAACTCCACACGATTCTCTGAAGCGTTTCGAACAGCATCACTGGCCTCAGTGTCACATGCACGGATTCTGAGTGATTCTAATTATTTCAGCATTTGTTCTTAGTTCACACTTTATTCACACAGTAACATAAGAGCGAAAACTCATTGATGTGGTTATGAAATGTGTGTTTTTGTCCTACGGGGGAAAAATCTCATGGTGACTCACAAACTTGAAACCATTAATATAACCTGTTTGTGGACCAAGGAGATGCACCTCATCAAATGTGAACAGCCGTACCTCCTAATCAAACTCTACTTCTAATATTGTTTTAAGTTTGTCATATGCTCCACTGAATTTTGTCTTTTACTTGTTTTTTTTTGTGTTATCCAACATCTTGGCAAATTACCATTCATAAAAGTACCTGATGGGTAGTGATCCCTTAAATTTTAGATAAATATTTGTAATTTGGCGCAAGCATTTTTGATGAACCCAGCACCAAACTTTTTTTTTTAACAATATAATTAATGTATATAATCATTTTAAAACCATGCTAAGGGCTAAATGCATAAATCAATCTAATATTGTTTATCTGTATCTGGGTAGTTACTGTCCTGCAACAGTGTAATGGGATCAGGTCAGAAAACGTTGCCTGATATGACTGTGATTATTTAAAGATGATGATGATGGTGATTATTATTTTTATTAGGGCCCAAGCACTATAACATCGCCCCTATTTTGTCATAGTGTGTGAAGCCCTATGACATCAGCCCTATGACATCAGCCCTATGACATCAGCCCTATGTCATCATTGGAAGGGGCGCTATTGTTTTCCCAAGATTTTTCTCCTCCCAACATTTTGGGCTTTTTCGGGTATTTAACGTGTTTAAAAAGTCATGAAAATTGGCAGTCAGGTTGGAATCTACTGTCCTTAGAAAGCCTGAGAGTCTTTTACACGAGATTGTGCTACATAGCTCGTACACACTTGCATGTATGCACACAAAACCTGGTACAATTAGAGCTCATTGAACTGAACAACTTTCATATTGCATGTCCTGGGCTCAACTCAACAGGAAGTCAGTTATCTTGTGTCATTTGCAAAAAGCACCCGAAGAATTTGATACACTCTTCTTAGGGAATTTATCAACTCACCACCAAACAGAGCCTATGTGATCTAATGATATTGAGGATGCAAAATTACAACAGGTCAGCCGTGACGATACCTGAAACTTGTGCCAAAAAGTGGTTAATAACTTTCTGTGGGATATCATATGGATTGACATCACATTCAGTGACATCACACTGCTTTTTTTTTTTTTACAGCATCTGGCGCTTTTTGGAGGTCTAAACATAAAATGCTCCCTTTTCTAAAAATGTCATCATGGTATTGGAATATCCCCTTTAAATGCATGTGTGTCCACTGTGCCCGAGTGACGATGGAACAGGGTGCTTGGGTCTGCTCATCGTTGCTTGCAACAATATTTATTTACTTATTTATTTTGAACAAGAGATGCATGATTTCACTGTCACAGCGCAGATCTTGCACATTAGCATAAGACAAAATGTCTTAAGACACAGTTTCCTAACCCAGGTGTCGTAAAACCACATGTTCCACATATTTCATAAAAAAAAAAAAAAAAATTTTTATTGATGTTGATTATTAGAGTAGTCGAATCAGAAACAACACTTCCTGTTGAAGGGACTCAAATATTGAAATGTTCAGGACATGGGATTCTCCAGTACCTGGGTTGGGAAGCTGTGTCCTACAACAGAGGTCATTGATGCTTGTCCTGGAGGACCTTCTGTCTTACAGATTTTAGAGTTTTATCAGCTTCCAGCTCACCTGATTTATATTCACATATACAGTGTTTTGGCAGACGCCTTTACCCCGGGCAATTTACATTTTTATCTGATTAAACAACTGAGCAGTTGATGGCTGAGGGTTAACACCGTAACCACTGAGCTACCCCTGCCCTTATTTAAGTAATCAGCTAATTAATGGGCTGTTCTGAATTGAAACGGGTCTTATAAAGCAGTTCGGACCCAGTGTTGTGAACCTGTGTTGACAATTGACAATGCTGCTTTCAGGCTTTTGAGAGGCCTCCTAATTTGGCAGCAAGATCTTACAGAAAGTCGACTTCCTTACTGTACAGATGTGAGTGTTGAACAGACATTGTGTATGGGCTGATGCTCAAGTCTTTGATACAGTTGGTTTTCATGTTTAATTTCAGACAATTCTGTAAAAATAAACACCATTAATAGGTGATTAATCATCTGATTCAATTGATGAGGAATCAGCTTAACTATAAAGGAGAACGGCTGAAACAGATAATCAACTTAATAACAGTAATCAATTTAAATAACTAACAGACTTTATTAAAGCCATTTGTTTTGGAAAAAAAAAAAACTCCACTAAGTCATTCAGATGTTGCTTCATGAATCATTTCGAAACTTAGCCCGTCTAATTAAACTATAAAGTTACGTGACGTATTTTAGTATTTCATTAAAATTCCCAACCCTCTTCTGTGAAATGTAATATGGTGGCGATAACATCAAACAAGTCTTCTGGTTTCATTTATTTGATGTTTGCATATACCACATTGTATCATTCTTTTACTTTTTAGCTGGGGAAACTACAATGCATGTCAATAAATTAGAATATAATTTAGAAGGTTTTTAAACATTTATTATAATAAAAAAATAAACTTTTATGGTATATTCTAGATTCATTACATGTAAAGTGAAATATTTCAAGCCTTTTTTATTTTCATTACAATAACTACTGCTTGCAGCTCATGAAAAATACAGTATCTTAGAATGTTTCCTAAGATCACCCAAAAAGAATTCACAATACACAAATGTGTCGATGCAGCATGGCATGGAGGTAATCAACCTGTAGCACACTGCTTTAAAAGCAGCCCTCAGCTCATCTATCTTGTTGGATCATCTGTTACTTCTTCTTCCATAGCCCATACATTCTCTATAGGGTTCAGTAATCAACCACAGTAATATGGTCAGCAAACCAGTTAGCGCTAGTTTATACGCTGTTTACAGGTGCTAAGTCCTTTAGGAAAAGGAAATCGACAGGTCTATAAAGCCTTGTCAGTAGACAGAAGCATGAAGTGCTCTAAAATCTCCTGGTAGACAGCTGTGTTGACTTTGGACTTGATAAAACACAGTAAACAAACACCAGCAGATGATATGCCCCCCCCCCCCCCAAAAAAAAAAAAAATATCATCACTGTTTGTGGAAACTGAAGACTGGAATTCAAGCAACTTGTAAAATTTGTTTAAATCTAAAAAGAGGACATTGGACCACTGGTACGCAGTCCAGGTAAGACATTCCTGGGATTGTCACTGGTTTAGGTGTGGCTTGATACTAGGAATGCAACAGTTGTAGCCCATATCATGAAGTGATCTGTGCATGGTGGCTCTTGATGTGCTGACTCCACTTTCCAGTCAACTTTCCAGTATATGCTTCCAGCTTTAATATGCTTCCAGCACTCTTTCAGCAATAAACTTCTGTGTCTAGCCCAAGAGATACACAGGATTTACACTTTGTCAATAGTAATTGACTTCAACTTGAAATTAAATATTTTATTTTAAGATATTGGGCTTTTGATTTTCATCAGCTGTGAGCCATAATCATTAAAATGAAAGAAAAAAATACTTGAAAGTTAATTTCACATGAGAGTACTTTTAAAGTACTTAAAAAAAAAACCTTTCCCATGATATTTTAATTAATTGAGATGCATTGTCTGAGTGTTCTTGGTATATTTTTGAGTCTTTGAATTTGAATGAGTATTTTTTCCATGATGTTGCATGTGTGCATAGAAGGAAGAGGCTGAAGCTTATTCTTCATTTATTAAGTATTTATTAAGAACACTTGCTAGAACTTCAAATGAAGTCTGCAATAAACAACATTAACCCTTTTGTAAGCACTTTCCCCCCCCTCCTTTTTTTCTTTTGCATTCAGTGCAACAGCTCAGTCTGACTTCTGGTTATTTAAACAGGAAACCTGTATGTTGCAAGTAAGATTAGCTGATCTCAGTTGATCTCTTATTTTCATAAAACTGCTGAGTTGTGCACAGCTCTGTGAGGTGAAGGGGTATCGGTACTCCTGGACTAACGCTTTCATTTTAGTATTACTTTCTATATGGAAATAAACACCTGCACACTCTTACACTATTCTGTTTGTGTTGGCGCAGTGTGTGTGAAGGGTGAGTAGTGATCTTGGTGAAAAAGATGAAAAGAAATACCTGATGACATGCTATGCAGGTGCATTGGACACTGGGTGCGCGCATGTGTGTGTGGGGGTGGATTGGTATTTGGATGTTTATTAAAAAGTGAGAGAAATGTGACCAATCATTTCTACCAGGTTGCTGATCTGGAATATGAGATGATAAAACACTCCACCTTGTAGATCACCACCGATGATGAGCTCGATTTGCATACAGACATGCCGATGTTCCTCTCAAGTCACGTTGGTGATATCAGATGCCTTCATAATCGCTTGTCCTTCTACGGCTTCAGGAGTGCAGTTCTACCACTTATAACTACCAACCATCAAATGTACTTTATGAATTATTGCAACATGGTCAGGTTTTGATCTTTAACAGGATTGATGGATTTCTGCCATGGCGAGGGAGCGAGTGCTGTCGAGGTTCTTGTGCCTGTCATGACACATACTTCAGGTACTATTTGTTTTGCAGTCTGCTCCAGCATACTGCAATGCTGCCGCCCCCATAGAGTTCTTCTGGCTTCATTCTTTCCTTTTTACTGGAAGAGAGTTGCTCTAATGAGTGCCAACCAGCCACAAAAACAAAACACATTTTCCTCACAAATGCAAGCTTCATGATCTGTCCAGGAGTCAGACAGCTAGCAGCTTAACCAAGTGTCAACCCTGTGGCTTAAACTGTCAAGATAAATGTGACCATTAGGAGCAGTGTGCTGTTATTTGTGTATATATGATGGATTTCATGATATTCAATGCACTTATTAGGTTTAACAACATAACCGTGTATAACATCTGCAAAATGCGAAGATAAAAAAACACAATGAAATTAAAACCTGGTGTAAAATAATATTAAATGAAAGAAAAACAGAGGATGGAGATTTGAACAGTGTAGAGATGAAACCACTTATCCCTCAAAAGCACAAAATTGATTTCAAATAATGTACACATTGGCATACAAAAACAGAAAAAAAAAAATCTGTCTATACAAAATGACCATGTTTGCAATAAAAGAAAAAAAAGCAGCCAGTCAACTTAAAGTATGTAAACAGTTAAAATGAGGAGATGCACGTGGTTGACAGTCTGTGTACATTGCCTTCATTCATTTGCTTCAAAATGTGGAAAAAAGGAGATTCAAAAAATATTACTACTCTGTATTCATTTGTTTTTAATTTTGGAGTTATTTTGGGGTTAAATGAAAGAATGAACTGGATGCATTTCAGCACTTACAGGGTAGATTAAAGATTGTTGTTAGTGTCTGATGCCCTGCTAATAAAGAGCACCATGTGCTTTTCAGTAAGAGCAAGAGAACGTAGGATAAGCAGGAGGACATGAGGACTGGAAGAGGCCTGAGGATTGTCCAGGTGCTGCGATTTAGAAATACTTTAATCAACCAAAATGTAATACTCCAGACATGGATCCCTTTTTCTCATGGATTTTATGAAAACATAAGTCTCCAGAGCACGCATGTTGAAATTAATGTATAGAACAGCTTATGTGTACTTTCATAGTGACTCTGTTAAAACTTAAATCTATTGCATTTACTTTTTGTTTTTGAGTTGCATGATGGACCAAGTAATAAATATTAAGTCAAAGTTATTTATAGCAGTTAATTTAATGGGAAAGAAAGTGTGTGGCAAAACCCACAAACACAACGATGGTCCCTTTTTTTTTTTTTTTTTTTTTTTTTAAAGCTACTTTTATATTCACATGAAGCTGAATGTAACATCAGCCAGCTTGAAGTATTTAGCCAGTTGCTAATAAAGATGAGAGAAAATCGATTCAGTTACTTATCATGATTCTCTTGTGTGGTGATGTATACATTTTACAATATATATTTTTTCATTTTATGTTTGCGTTTGAGATAATTGCAGTGTTGCTGTTCCTCAATAATCCTGCAGGTGGTGCTATCCATTATTTATATAGCTGCAAATTATTTGCACAGCTTGTTTATAATTATAACCAAATCTAAGAAAAATATTATAGAATTTATTTATAAAACAGCACCACTTTAGCAGTATGAATTGAATCGTAACCTAGAATCGTGAAATCGTATCAACTAATACCTGGTGATTCTCATCCCTTATAGCTAGCTAGCAAGTTTAGGTTCTTGATACAAGAGCTATATTTTAAAAGTTGAGCTGAGAGTGCAATATAACAAGACTGTAAACACAAACAAGGGGTTAAATGATTCTTATCATATTTACATCTGTTTGTATCGTAACAGCCAGGCAGCAAAATGTCCTTTTTTTTTTTTTTTTTTCCCTCCACTGTCGGATTTGCAGTTAGAGGAAATGAAATCAGGGTTAATGTATCTGAATGATTTAGTTAAAAGCAGATAATTGATGATGTGTGAAAGCTTAACATGAAAACATTTCTTTGTTACTTTTGGCTAATTGCTACATAGTTCTCTGTTTCGTCAGACGGCTCAGATTTCTGTGGAAGAAGTAGTAACGAGATACAGCTCCAGCATGCACAAGCATTTTAGATGCGTTTCCTTCTGTGGAAAGAATCAGGTTCTGACCCAAACAAGCTGTCTGTAATTCGGTGCACACTCCGATGTTCAGTTCCTGGAGGGAGATGCCGAATGGCTGTGAGGATTTCAGCATATTTAGGCCTAATTGTGCATTTGAATAAGTTGACTTGTGCAGGAGCAGCTTTTGTCCAACCACATACTGGAAATGCTTGTTAACTCGCCGAGCTGTGTGTGTGTGTGTGTGTGTGTGTGTGTGTGTGTGTGTGTGTGTGTGTGTGTGTGTGTGTGTGAGATCCTATGTTTAGGACAAGCCGCTTGTACTTTTAGCATTCGTGTGTCTTTTGTGATTTTAACAGTTCCTGTGTGAAACAGAAGTAATAAATATATGGTGGTGGGCAGTGGTGGCTCAATCGGTTAAGGCTGTGGGTTTCTGTGTTACTGATCGGAAGGTCGGGGGTTCGAACCCCAGCATCGGCCACTGTTGAGCCCTTGAGCAAGGCCCTTAACCCTATCTGCTCCAGGGGCGCTGTAAGCTGGCTGACCCTGCGCTCTGACCCCAGTTTCCTAATTGGGATATGCGAAGAAGAAATTTCGCTGTGCTGTAAAAAGTACATGTGACAATAATTGAATCTTCTTCTTCTTCTTCTTCTTCTAATAAATATATATATATATTAGGGCTGCACGATATATTGAAAAAATATCGTTATCGCGATAATGGCATGCGCGATAACCACATCGCAAGGAGTTGCGATAAATACTTTATTTGCCAAGCATTTGTGTGTCCAAATTTGACCAATCAGATGGGCCCTTACTACGTTTATACCCGCTTATATCTTTTTATATATATATATATATATATATATATATATATATAATATAATATAATATACATATTTTTTTTATTTATATCTTTATACTTCATTCTGTCGCGAACTAACCCCGGATGATCAGAAGATTTAGCGATTAGCCGTTAGCCGCGATTAGCCGTTAGCCCTTTATAGACGGTAAACCCAAACGCGGAAGCAAGCGAGTAGGCAGGAAAAACAAGCAAATTAGTTTAAGGACTCTCACAGAAGGGGAGCAAGGGAAAAACACACATTTAATTTAACGGGAATTTAACCCGCGTCCTATAAACACACACTCAAATCTGAACCGACATGGCGAACTCTTCCGGGTTCGCGCCCGCATTACTTCCGGGTCCTAGTGCCAGTCGCGGAGCGTGTGCGTGCGTGCGCGTGCGTGCGTGCGTGTGTGTGACAAATAGTATTTTTTTTTTAATTAAATTTTTGTTTAATAATATTTATTTTTATTAAAAAAAAAACAGGCAAGCCAAAGAAAATAGTTTGTTTAAAAGATGCTCTTGTTTTAAGACACTATTGATGAGTGTATGGGTACACGTAAATAATAAGTAATGTTTGAAAGTAATTCATATTGTGTTGGCAGGTTTATAGTAACAGCAAACCAGAAGTCAGAATATCTGCTGAGGGGTTTAAGTCATTCTTAGTGTTTTGAAGTCTAAATATTTGCAACTTCCTTGACATATAGTTTCTTTTTAGCCTGAATTAGATTTAATTACATCAGATGAATATCTATTACCTGTTTATTTTAGTATGATCATTACATATAAATAAATAATAAAAAAAAATAGGCAATAATAATAATAAAAAAATGCATTTCTCTAGGGAAATTTTATATCGCAAGAAATATCGTTATCGCAGTATTCAACAATATCGCATATTTTCCTAATATCGTGCAGCCCTAATATATATATATATATATATATATATATAGATATAGATATAGATATATTCCAGTTCTTGGCTGACAGGAGTCGAACCCGGTGTGGTTTTCTGTTGTTGTAGTTGGTTCTATGGTGCTTTTCTGCTCCGCATGGTTATAAACACGGCAAACCCGCTCACAGGATGATGATGATAGTTTTTCTTACCAATTTGTGTGAACTCTAGAGAATATTGTGTCAGAAAACCCTAGGAGATTAGCCAGTTCCACAATACTTAAACAAGCTTGTCTGGCAAAATCAACCATGCTGCAGTTAAAAGTGCCCGAGATCGCACTCTTTCCCCATTCTCATGATTCATGCAAATATTTATTATTTCATACATAAATCACCAAGAAGAGGATTGGAAGGGGGTTGGCTTTTTACCCTGGTTAATTTTCTCTTCGTTAGTTGGCATGACGCAGCCACCCACGGGGAATTGAATAACATTGATTATCCATTATATACCAGTAAACTGGTGACAGGGTCATGGGCACCCAGGGCACCAGTCATAGTCCGGCCAGCCAGTCCAGTCCAGTCCAATCCAGTCCTACAGAAAAACCAGTGTTGGCCACAACAGACAGGTATCAGAACCCCCATTGCATCACAGCTCGCTGCACACGGGGCCAGCAGATATAGAGTACAAAGTTGTTGACCTGACCTAATTAGGTTCTTATTTAGTTAGTTTCTGTTAATTTACAGTATGTTGTACATTTATGTTGTATGTAGCACCGTGGTCCTGGAGGAATTTTTTTTTTCCTCGTTTCACTGTGAGCTGAACTGTATATGGATGAGATGACAATAAAAGCCTATTAGACTTGACTTGAAACTCGCCAGATCTCAATCACCCATTGATGCTCAATCCTCAGCGGCCCCACCCCACATGTCCTGGAGCCAGACACCACGGCATACCCCCAGAGATTCCATGGTGTCATGCCCCGAGGGGTCCTGGCAGCACAAGCGGAACCGAAAAACTAGTTTTTTAACAAACTAGGATTTAATACGGCTGGTTGGTTTTATGCCTACAACAGACGATACTTTGCAGTGCAAACTTTATACCAGGTTCTATAAACACAAGCATTTCTGATGATCGCATTATTCCAGACCTTTCATCTTTTTTTTTTTTTTTTTTTCAACCTTTTTCTTGTATTTATTTTTATTTTTTACTAGCAGTAAAAGCAGTGTGCAATAAAACGTAAGGTTGGAACAGTCACTCGTTAAATTCTGGCACACGACACCAGCAGACACCTGCTGCCTCAGATGTTTGTAATGTTTGGTCTCCAGTTAGCACTGTGATCTAATTGTGATGAAGGCTTTAAAAGGGTCTATATAACGGGATAAGGTAAAACCACAATTAAAGTTTTTTTATAATATTAAACAGCAAGTATGAAGTAAAATGGTGAGAATCTGAGTTCCTAATCTTATAATAATTAGATGTCATATGATGTCTACGCGATGTCTACAGGTATCTATAGAAAAACTACAATTTAAATAAACACCATAATTCTTGCAGAGCTTTAAGATAAGTATGGGTCAGTGCTGTGTGTGCTGGGGTTGTGGAAGTTCAGAAAAGTGACAAGTTTGTGTTGAAGTCTTTGAGCTGTTTCACGCAAGCCAGCGGTCAAACTTCCTGTTCCAGCCTGCATGACTCCGGTTTTGTTAAATATAGCTCCAGCAGTGAGTGTGTAGAAGGAATTTTTGCTTTAAGGGAAAAATATCGCAATCCCATCAGTCACATGTCTGTGGCAGGAGCCTGGTCAATCCTATTGGCTGGAGATCTGTTGTGATTGGAGAGAGTGAAGCAGAGTGTTTGAGGTTTTTTAAAATATTTGTGGACTAGTTTTGACACGAGCTGCAAAGGATCCCCCCCCCCCCTCCAAGTGTCACTCTCTGTTGGTCTGTGCCGCTCGTCTGGGCTTGCACTGCCAGTGGTGCAGAAAAGGAGTGTGTGTGCGTGCGCATGCGTGTATCAGTGTAGTGTTCCCAAGCATTGTGTTCGGCTTGTGTCTGCACGTTGTGTGCTTGGAATGTGTTTCTCCACATCATCACCTTCACCATGACTGCGGTCAGAAACTGCATACTTTAATAACTGCATTATCTCTACTTCAGTCAGTGATATTGACGCAGTATTTGCATAATGTTCACCTCTGAAGTGTGTGAGTGCACAGCAATGATAGGAATCCACATCATGTCTATCAGATGTGTATGGAACTCAAGCTTGAAGCAACACATCGCAGATAAAGTCCCTCTACAGAAGCTGGTTTAAGCAAATTCTTTTCCTCGTCTCTGTTGTTTCAGATGTTTTTAGTGTGTTTGCATGTGTTTCATTAGTAAAAACCTGCTCGCTCTTTTCTATCTGCAGTAACTCTCCCTGTAAGCTAGACTCTTATAGTCAACCTGAAAGCATTTATCTTATAAAATCTGATTAAATTTACAAAAAAATTTTTCAACGGTAAGGAACATTTCCTTGTGTTGCAAGTTCTACCTGTTTTTTTTTTTTTTTTTTTTAATTGAGACAGAAAGTGAATGTAATGAGATACGTTTAAGATGATTGCTTGTAATTGGGTCACATGATCATGTCACAGGCTACATAATCAAATGCTGCCATAAGGACAGAGATGCTGCTATTTGACATCCTTAGCGCACCTACAGTAGCTAGAGCTGCACTATTCATTAGATTTTATTTGTTAATAAATGAGGTTTTTCACCTAGAAAACTGGTTGGTGGATTTATTTTTGCATTGTTGGCAACAGTGCATCCGGACAAGTATTCGCAACGCTTCACTTTTTCTACCTTTTGTTATGTTAAACTTAAATCCTTATTCCAGAATGGATTAAACTCATTATTTTCCTCAAAATTCTACAAACAATAACTCATAAGGACCATGTGAAAGGAGCTTGTTTAAAATCTTTGTGGGGAAAAATTAATACTTACCGGATGTACATGGACAATGTTTGTTTCTTCAAACTTATTAAAAGGTTCCACCTGAACTGTTGACATGGACTCTGATCTGATCATTTGTACATGCACCTTTCTTGACATGTAAAGTGGTTCTGCATGCTGTGAAGCATTTCATCTGCTGGAAATGTAACAAAGTATTTTTTTTTTTCTAACTTTGAGATTAGGTTGTAACGCTTTTTGCATTATCATTGGTTACAGGAATTCAGCTTTATCGGGAAGACGCTTTACTACATATGAAATGATCAGACAGTCGGTGCTCTGTCTCCTCCACCACAGATGCAGTGAATGAAAGTAAATACAGATGGGTGAGAACTGTCCTCACACAGAGTTTAACAATCAGTAATGGAAGCAAAATATCCCTTCGGGAAACATAACGTTACTCCATAGCTTTAATTTATGGGGGACACCAAGGGAACAGCGGCGGCTCAACAGGGGCGGCGGTGCTATCTCTGTGCGTTAAGGCCGAGTTACGGATTGGAAGGTTGGCGGTTCGAGCCCCTGTTCCACATTAAGCCCTTGAGCAAGACCCTTAACCCCATCTGCACCTGGGGTGCCGTAAAATGGGCTGACCCTGCACTCTGACCCCAGGCTACAACAAAGCCGGGATGTGTGAAGAATAGAAGTTCACTGTGCTGTAATGTGTTTGTGATAATTCTCTGTATGTCTTTTACTCTTGAATTTAATGTGAAACAGACTGTTTGCTTCCATAAATAAATAAATAAATAAATAAATAAATATATGTGGAGATCTCACACTTGGTAACCCCTCATGTGGGCCAAACATGAGCAGAAAGAACATGTTTATTCCAGGAAGAGAGAAATGATCAGGTCAAGTGTTTACATGACTAATAGTTCCCCATTTCCCCATTTTCTCTTTCTCGTACAACATTCATTCCGATCGAGTCACACGGTCCCAATTAAGTTGTTTACATTCTCTGATTGTGTTGTTATTCTCATTATTAGTGGAATATTGGGGTTCATGTTCATGCACGAAACGAACTTTGTATAATGTACAGTACGTGTTTGATATATATTTTTTTATTATTATCATTATTTTAAAATGAATGAAAGTGGCAGTTGTTGTGTGATCCTACATTCAGATTAAGAAATATGAACAAAAGTCATTGTTGTTGGTAGTCAGTCTCTTGTTGCCGCATAGAGACCATTTGCGTTGTGTCTTTTAGTTTTTGTTAACCACAAAGTAAACGATGCACTAATCAGTGTGGAAAAACCGGTTGTCTCATTTACATATGCCAGGCTGCGTTCTAGCTTTGCCGGCAGATTAGCAAAGCGATGTAACTGAACTACTCAGTGGTAACAGCAATCTGTTACTTCCCTCTATGCTTTATCTGTGTACGCGTGTAACGATGCGTCGGAGTAGCAAGAAATCACGGTTATATGTACGTTAAGGGTCCCTTATTGTATAGTGTTTTAGATTACAGCCTCTTGACTGATCACCAGTGACGAGCCAGTATAGTATAATATCTATACCTACTGTAGGTGTCATTTCCATTTGTATTGTGATTCTTAATATCTCAATTTTATAAATATCCAGATTCAATATAAAATGTTATCTTTTAGATTTTGTTATAATTCTACACAAACGTTTCTCTTACGTCTACATCTAGGCATTTGGCAAACACCTTTATCCAGAGTGACCTTTTTTTTTTCTCTCATTATAGATCTGAGCAGTTGAGGGACCAATAGTGACAGCTTAGTGGTTGTGGGGTTTGAACCTGGGACCTTCCGAACCGTAGTCCAATGCCTTAACCTACACTCGGTCCTCGTAACACAGGAAAACTTTTGTCCATTGTTGATTCTTTTAATTTGTTTGCATATTTGTCACACTTAAATTATTCAGATTATATTAATATATTTAATGTATTTAAATTATTTCATTTATTAACTGCCTAATCCTGGCTGACCCTATGTGAAAAAGTAATTGCCCCAGAACCTAACAACTGGTTGTGCTTTCCTTGGCAGCAACAACTGCAATCAAGCGTTTGCGATAACTGGCACAGTGACGTGAAACTGAGTCTTTCACGTCACTGTGCAGTAATTTTCTTCTTGGCAGAATTGTTTTCACTAGCCACCTTGGTGGGTTTTCGAGCATGGTTAAGGAGCGTGGTTTTTTGAGCCGTTCAGAGGTGGACATGCTGCATAACCCAAGTGCACTTGAGCCTGAGGTCACACACACACACTAATGGCCAGACATTCTCCTGCAGGATTTTCTGGTAGAGCGCAGAAGGTTAAGGCATGCGTCCATCAATTACGGCGAGTTGTCCAGGTTCGAAAGCTGCAAAGGTTTAGAAAGCGGCAAATACATTTTCATACCTCCATCTGCTGTCTGCCAATGTGTGAATAGTTTGGAGTGCACTACCTTAAATGTAAACCAATGAAAATCTAAAAATAATTTTGGAGGCGGTGTGGTGACTCATTAATTGCCACGCAAAAGAATCAAGACAACAGCTGATCATAGTAAATCATCACTGCACTCACTGACCATCTTTCAGCTCTGGTGCTTTTAAGTTGAGACTAGGGCTGCAACAACTAATCGATAAATATCGATAATGAAATTCGTTCTCAACGAATGCCGTTATCGATTAGTTGGGCTGCTCACATTACTGAGGAGCGCGACCACAAGATGCACAAATACACACACAGATACACAGTCGCTCGCGCAATGGCGGGTACAGAAGCGTCTGCAGGAAAACACCTCTTATCGGGCATTAAAATCGAGCGGTTTTCTGCCGTTCTTAGTGTCCAGTGAGCACGGATGAAGTGCCGAGGTTTTTTTTTTACACATGTGGGAGCCCCTAGCGACGGGGAGGAATTGGCCACGACAAAAAAAAAAAAAAAGGAGTCAGTGAGAGAGTTCACACGGGCTTTGGTGACGTGCGTTTGTCCGGCTGCGCGGTGTAAAAAGAAAAAACGTTGCATGCAGCTTTTTCTTGCCGTTCAAACCCCAACAAACGCAAGGAAACACTTCTAGTTTGTTTTCTTCGTGTTCATTTTATGATATGTGCCATGATTCTACACGCTGTACAGAGGAAAATGCGGAAAAAAGGCAAAATAAAGAGAGTGAACCCAGTAGCCGGGTTTTTTCTCTCTCCCTACGTCGCCGTATTACCAGAATGTTTAAAACAATAAGACTAATGTCTAGTGTAGAAAAATGGTCTATATATATATATATATATATATATATATATATATATATATATATATATATATTTTGCAAGTTTACTTTTATAGCGTATAAAATTAAAGCGTTCAGTTTTATCCGATTAATCAGAAAAATAATCGCCCAACTAAGCGATTATCAAAATAATCGTTAGTTGCAGCCCTATTTGAGACTACATCAGTAAACTACAGTTTAATTTGATTTTGCATACAAAAACGTCTACAGATCAGTAGCCTGCTAAACCTGTGGTAGTCTGCAAAAAGAGCCAAATGGAGCATGAAACTGAGGATTCAGTAAAGGTGCATTAGAATCTGTTGCAGAGCAGAGCAGGAGATTAACTGTGTAGTGTGTGTTTGATCGGCAGCAGTACAGCCAGAATGCTGTGTTTGAATTGGAGTGTGTTTGTTACTGTGGCTCTTTTTATCACTCCACCCTTTGCTTGCAGGCCACACACACACACACACACACACACACACACACACACACGCATATTGGTGCAAGTGCCGGGTGATTACACTGTGTGGGTGTGATGCAGTGTCTCAGGATTAGACTAAACAGTCTGGAATAGAAGTATCCCGAGTGTGTGTAACCCTAGTGATGGTATCATCTGTCACAGGCAGCCTCATTCCCTTTCAAATGAGGCTTTAAAGTGAAGTGAACTATGAGTTTATGAAGATTTTTCGGCAGGTTATGACTCTGGTGACACCAGGTTGAGTATATGATAGAAGTGGGGATTATGGATGGGCATAAATCCTGACTGTGTGCATTTGCTGGAGAGTTACTGTAACCCCGGCGTGGTACGATGCAGCCTGACACAAAGGAGTTTCTGTTCCGAGCATCCTGTGTTGATTTTGCGTATTTAAGTCTCCAGCAGTTGTAATGTTTAAAAGAACAGTTTTACTTTCATGCTGTGGAATGTTTCATGTCGGGTTGCAGGTTAGTTTCTATTATCGCTTGTGTTACAGCAGCTATAAACTCTTGTTCCCTTGCCCAGCCGGTGGCTTGTTCATGTGAGTGACTCTGCTTTTCGTCACTGTCGTAAACGTTACCTCGGTATAACATTGCGATATTGATAACGCCTCACCCCACTGCCTACCCGCATACGATAAAATCATACGTCACGATGTTCTGTCTCTCTCTGCACAATATTACTGCACAGATGTGACCTTTTCTCACTTCACCATGGAATTTATGATGTGTGTGTGTGTGTGTGTGTGTGTGTGTGTGTGTGTGTGTGTGTGTGTGTGTGTGTGTGTGTGCTAGGCTACATTACTATTGGAGCAAGGCAGGCAGTGAATGTTCTCACTTACAGACACACTGAGAGGGTCGGAGGTGATCTGTCCATATAATATTGATATTGTGATGGATTAGAATCAGCTCTTTTTTAAGAACTTAATAAAGCCTTGTTTTGCTCACAGCCGCATTTATCCTCAAGGATGTTAAAGATTCTGGTCTGGACTGGGAAGCACACTGAGCACATTGACACGTTCTTGAATCCGGTTTGCGATGATTCTGCCTTGTGACATACGGCGCATTATTATGCTGGTAGCAACCATTAGAAGATGAGCAGATTGTGATGTGATGTGATGCACATGCAGAAGAGAATTTCAGCTCATTTGATGCTTTTTCTTTCTTTCTTGCGTAACCTCTAGAGACCGTTTGTGTGAGAAATACCATGGGATCAGCAGTTAAAAATAAAACTCCGACCAGCCCTTCTACCTTGCTGCTGACTGATTAGATAATTACATGAATGAGTAGGCGTGCAGGTTTTGCCTCCTCGTTAAGGAGATATTACCCTTTTAATAACGATTTCATTCTGGATCTAGACATTTATTTCTCTTGGTGTGGGTGGAGACCCCTGAAAACACTGGAAATGCAATGACAATTAAGTTTTGATATGCACTAAAGATTTTAGGGTTTGAGATTTGAAGGTCGAAAAAACTATTAGATAGGACATTTAGATGAAGGACAAGAATATCAGCTTTTATTTCCTGATATTCACATATAGGTGTGTGAAACAGTTTAGGACGTGTCACCTTTTGCTTCACAGATCACACCCCTACAATGGATTATCTTCTCTTTTAAAATAGTTTTTCATTTTTTTTTCTCTGACACAAATATAAAGGTTAATGAAGTCTAGCAATATTTATATATATTTATATAAATATTGCTAGACTTCATTAACCTTTATATACATCATTCATTCATTCATTCATTCATTTTCTATACCGCTTAATCCTGTGTTCAGGGTCGCGGGTATATATATATATATATATCTATATCTATATATATATATATATATATATATATATATATATATATATATATATATATATATATCTATATATCTATATATATATATATATATCTATATCTATATATATATAGATATATATATATATATATAGATATATATATATATAGATATATATATATATATAGATACTGTATATATATATAGATATATAGATATAGATATATATAGATAGATATTATTATTTTTAAGTTTTATAGATATGGAAATTATAAATCATTTTTGTGGGAGTTAGGAACCTTCTGAAGTTAACTTGCAAATTTTAAATATCTAAAATTTGGCAGGAAATACAATGGGTGTTCAAGTCAAACCAGGACTTTTGGTTGTGCAGAATAGTCTCAGTGCTTCACTGGTGCTTGGATACCATCGAGGTAGAAATTTATCTGAGGATGCCAGAGCCTTGACTGAACTGCCTGCTTCATGTCTGAAACACTGGCCTCCCAGGAACTCCTTTAATGGCCCAAACATCTGGAAATGGCTTGGAGCGAGATTAGGATGATACAGGGGGTGCGGCAATAACTCTGAGCCGAGGTGAATTGAAAATTGCTATGCCTGAAAAGATCCACAGTCTGCCTGTGAGTGACGACTCCAGTGGGAACACCAAAGCTGTAAAGATCTCAGTTCTCAGAGTTTGAGCATCGTTATTGTGGACAGACTTGATTCTCGATTGAATTTGGCCAATCTGTATTAAAATCTACTATTGTAATGTTCTCAGTAAAGAAAACAGCCTTGTTGGACGTCATAAGGCAGATCCTTTGGGTCAAAAGCAGCCAAGTTACCTAACAAACACTGTGACATTCATCAAATGTTCATGTCTGCTAAAAGCACTGGAGCAGAGTTAAAGGTGGTGATTTGGGTGATGTCGATTGAGATGAAGTGGAACTAATCACTCCGTTTGTGATGAGAATGTCCAGATGCATAAACGCTTTACTTTAGCTCAGACGTGTAGTTTTAGTTTATCATATGGTTTATGCTCTGTGACGGACTGGCATCCCATCTGAAGTGTATTCCTGTTTATCACCCAGAGTGTTGCATGAAGCGACAGGATTTTTTATGATGAGAAATGTATAACAGCTGACGTCCTCATGGATTGCACTGCACCTGCAGTCCTAAAGGAGAGTGCGTGTCCCTGGAGACGTACACCATCCTGCTGAGTTTTGCTCCAGCAACAGAACACGGCAGACGCTAATATCCAGAAGGTCCTGAGGACATTTATAACCTGCTTTCGCTGTAGTTATCTAGGCCAGTGCAGAGGGGAAGCGAGAGACGCTTCTCCCATTCTCTATTAATGCTGCGTTTTGTCTGCGTGTGCATGTGCGCGTGTCCACATGCTGGTGTTTTGAGTGTTTTCTCAGAGCAGAATTGACTGCTATTCTAACTCTTACAGTCACGTTGGACATGCACAAGACAGAAAGGAGGATGTTGACTCTGAGTCACATGTGTGACTTTCACACACACACACACACACACACACACACACACACACACACACACACTCACACAAAGCACGGTCACCCTGACAACCAGGACGTTTAAGTAATTGCAGTATATTTGCTCTCAGGAGAAGAGAAGCATCAGGAAAACTGTTTTAAGGAAGGTTTCAGCTACATAAATGTTCTGCCTTTTTGATAAACTTATGAACACAAATAGATTTCATTCATTGGAAATTGGAAAAAACCTTTCTTGTTGACTTTGCTCTCATGTGTTGTTTAAAGGGACAGCAAGTCTGTGTAAAGACGTTTAAGCCCCTGCTAGTTTTTCGTGCTTCCTCCACACAGTGAATCCCACACTCTGATCAGCCTGTTACTCGCCTGTTACTCGGCTGTTACTCGGCTGTGTGCTGCAGTGAAACATAACAAATCCTAATCAGTTATTAGATGTCAGAACGTCTACAATGTTCCTGCTCAGCAGCCACCGTGTGATTTCGCTCTCTCTCTCTCTCTCTCTCTCTCTCTCTCTCTCTCTCTCTCTCTCTCTCTCTCTCTCTCTCTCTCTCTCTTTCTGTCGACTTTTGGATTAACATGAAAAAGTGAAACTTCCACGATGGGAAGGACGTCCAAGGCTTCCACATGTAATGCCACACAGTGTTCAAGAGTAAAGCTAACTTGCACACTAGATAAAACTGGGAGTTTGAGATGTGCTAGCCCAGTTCCACACATTTTGCAATGACCTCTAAGCAGATCCTGGTGTTTTTATTGAACGTTTTTTTTGTTTTTTGGGCACAAGTGTTGGCGATACATCATTTCACTTGTGAACACTCAGAACTGGAGTTAAAGAACATGAAGAAATTTTCCCTGCATTTTATTAAAATAGTTTTTGTTTACGTTTTATATATTATTTCTTATTATTTTGCATGCTTGTGTAATTTCTGGTTCAGATGATGGATAGATGAATGAATACTTTATTGATCCTGAAGGACATTGCAGATATCCAGCAGAGGCAGTAACACAAACATGTTGTAGATGTGATTGCACACTGTATATCTTGCATATAGTCAGTTTACACAGGGTAAAGTGGGAACTGACAAAAAGTTACTAGTGCAACACTAAGAGCAAAAAACTACAAGGTATCTGTAAAGAATTTAAATGAAGCATGTAAAAGCACAAAAAAAAGCTTAAATGTCATGTCAATCAAACACCAGTGATTTCCCACTGATCATCGCTCTGAGCATTGTCTCTTAGATGTTGGGTATGAAATGTGTGTGTGTGTGTGTGTGTGCGTGCCCAGCCGCGATAGGCATCAATGGTTACTTAAACTGTCTGGCTGTCTTACAGGAAGCCTCGGTTCAATTTCTTTCCTCATTTTCTCTCTGCAGGTGAAGCACAGGTCGACCGGGCAGATCATGGCTCTGAAGATGAACACTCTGGCCAGTAACCGAGCCAACATGTTGAAAGAGGTGCAGCTCATGAACCGTCTCAGCCACCCCAACATCCTCAGGTTCATCCACCACACACTGCGCTGCATCCGTGTCTAGGAACACTAGCTGGAAAATGTTATCTTAACATCTGTGTCTAATCATTTACATTAACTTTGAAACATTTTTTACTTACAAAAGTGCTTTGAAGTTTCCATCACTGGATAGATCCTTACACTGGGTTTACTAATTAAGTACCATCATAACGGACTTTGCTTAAGTAAAGAATTAGGTGAATAAAGAGAGCTAGAGGTTTTTGGTGGAGAAATGAGCACTTTTCTGCAGTTTAATGTGGTCGGACTAACAGAATTAGACCATTTGACTGATATTGTCGTTGGGTGAGAGAGAATATAAAGTAAAATAACACTGGTGCTATTAAACCATTTCAGACTGGGTATGATTTTTAGTTTTGTCTTCCTTTTGTTTTCGTCTGCAACCTTTCCATAGAGTGTATTAACTGTTCTGTCAGGTCTGGAAAACATGAGCAGCGTTTATGTCTGATCTTTTTCAAGCTTTAGGATCATGTGTTGATATCTGCATAAAAATGCAAATGTGATCTATTGAGTTTGATCTTGTACAACTCTATAAGCCACAGTCACGCCAGTGTATTACATCATAATGCATGAAGTTGACAAAAACCTGCGTAGTTCTTAGGGAAGAGAATTTATACAATTCATCATATAAAAACGATCTTGTTTTGCCTGAAGCAGTTAAAGAAAGAGAAACACCACTGGAGGTGGCTTACGACACACAGTCTGTAATCCGCTTTCAAATGCATTTGTCTAGAGGCATCGAACTATATGCTGAAATTCTGGTCAGGATTAAAGTCAGATACGCGACTCACTTAAACGATGCAAGAGGCCATTTTAGCAAAGTAGTTTATTGTACACTTGTAGACTAATATGCAAATTTCCTTTATTAGTTTATAAAGTGTTTGACTCGACCATATCAATTTGTCTGCTCTCTAACACTATTATGCAAATCCTCACTGGGTTTCCATTATCGCTCCATTTTTCCCATAATCCCCACGTAACTCCTGACTCCTACCTGCACACCTACAGTACAGTTTACTCACTAATGCAAAAATAATGATATAAACACCGGTCCATTTTATTCACTAGATGGCTGCGTATAGTAAACAAAGCTCTCTGTGCATTAGTACGTACTGTTTATGTATTTAATATTTAAACACTTGCCATTTGCTGCTGATTTCCTGTATAACAATTAGCCAGCGCTTTAAGTATTTATCTGCCGTATGTACTGGCGAGGATGACATGTAAGGACACGTTGTTGAGTTGTGCATTAAGAGCTGGAATCCTGCCAGGTCTGCAGTTCAGTCGCGTCTCCCAGACTAGCGAAGTGTGTAGTGGTGGATTAGCGAGCAGATAAAACAAGCGAATAACTTTACTGATGGAGCTGCCTTAAAATAACACCGGAGTCAGGATTAGATGTTTTGGTTCCCATAACCTGCTAGAGCTTGTGCTGTTTGTTTTAAAAAAAAATAAAAATAAATTTAAGCACACCCTTATTATCTTCATGTGCTTCTTCCTGCAAGAACATGTTGTAGGTATTCTGTGTGTGTGTGTGTGTGTGTGTGTGTGTTTCCGCAGGTTTGTAGGAGTGTGTGTACACGAAGGACACCTCCATGCCCTCACAGAGGTACTGCTTGATTTTTTTTCTTTAATTCATCATACAGATGTGCGCTCCAGACAGTTGTGTATTATGTTTGACGCAGAATATTCTTCATTCTGACAAGCATGTGATGGTACAAGATTGTCATGTGATGTGAAATTTACAGGTTCAGATTTTCAGCTCTGTGCAATAACTACCCGTACCTGCTCAAGCCTCCTGAGCCAACGCTTTCCACAATCAAGAGAATTTTTATTTATTTATTTTAGAACAAGGAACCAGGAGTGAACGAAGGTGCTTCCTACACGCCTTTTTTCCAAGCTAATAATAATAATATATAAAAAATCTTGTTTGTACGAATTAACATGTACGTGTGTGCAGCATTCACATGTTTATTTTTTTTGTTTGTTTTTTAATATATATATTTACTTTACAGTTTTATTATATGTTAATAGATTAAGGAATTAAGTAACAGCACCACAACAACAGTCAGTTGTTATTTTAAGACACTCAGGTCGGCTGATATTGTCAAGTGCATTTGCAAAACCCATCAAGCTCAGCAGCCTCAAAAATCACCAATTAAAAAACAGCACCTCAGATTAAAGGTGTTATAAAGGCTTTACAGATCAAAAGGAGCAGAAACATCTCAATATCTACTGTTCAGAGGAGATTATTGCATTTTGTTTGGACGCCTTCGGTATTGTAGAAATGTAGAAAGAAAGAAAAATCAGGAACGATTATGGAATTCGTAGGTGTGTCCAAGCATTTGACTGGAGATGTACATTGTTACAACTCTGATTTATTTATTCACTTATTTAGCATGCATTTTGCCCATAAGTAATGTTAAAGCTTTTTGAATTGCATGGAGATTTCATTCAGCCTGTGGAGGATTAGCATCACGCACACATCTGTCAGCTGGTGTCTGATTACAAACATAATTCATGAGGATTAAGTGTGTTTTACTACTGCATTCAGCCATCCCAGAACCTGGTCTACATGTGACATGTGATCGTACTAGCAGTGTACAACATCACCTTTAGGAAGATTGTGTGGAAGAAGATACGGTATGTCCAGTCCTGTACCTTACAGCTAGGCACCAGAACAGTCTGGGGCTTCTGTAAGCATGTGGGGAAATTGATTCCTTCTGCCTGCTTTCTTACTCAAGTTCAGCTGTGCCAGCTTTCATCCATAGAGAGAGGACCTACGACATGACACGAGAATGGAAACCAAGAAAAGAAAACACAAAGCGCTCAATAACACAACTCTGCTCTCCGTCATCCCTGTTGAAATTCCATGCCCGAGTACTTATTATTGCATAAAGCATTATTGTCCTTTGTTGCCATTTTTTCCCCAAACAACCTGTGTGTATCTTTCCTTTGTGTAGTACATTAACGGTGGAAACCTGGAGCAGCTGTTGAGCAGTGACGTGTTTCTGTCCTGGACTGTGAGGACGGGCCTCGGCCTGGACATCGCACGAGGACTGCAGTACCTCCACAGCAAGGGTATATTCCACAGAGACCTCACCTCAAAGGTACACACACACACACACACACACACACACACATACGTATACGTATACAAACACTCACCAAACATTATATCAGGTGTTAATGTATATTTATCGTGTGTGTGTGTGTGTAGAATTGTCTGGTGCGCTGGGAGAACGGCCTTTGCACTGCTGTGGTCGGAGACTTTGGCCTGGCAGAGAAAATTCCAGACTACAGGTTAGTCAGTTCCTCTCCGAACACATTCACATGTATACAGTATTAGGAATATTGCACATGTTTAACACGAAGATGAATCGTCTGAATTTGCTGAACGTCACGAGAAGAGGAAAATAAGGTTCTTCAGTTCTCTCTCGCGCTTCTGAAAAAAAAGGATACGTCATTCGTTATTGCGCAATCCTACAACCCCATATAATATTTATTAAAACATTATAATGTAAAAAATCGCTTAAGAATATACCTGCTCTGACAAACAGTGCCGACTCCGAGTGTTTAGTGCTACATTTATTATTTTTATTTTACTGTGTATTACTCTTCACATATGGAGAGATGAAGATGAGGGTTTGTAGGTTGGATCGCTGAAATGTGAAATTAATAGAAATACATGAAATAAATCATAATATCATATTAAAGGTCATATGTATTTATGGTTAGTTCTATGTCGTAGACATCTTTTGTGCAGGCAGATAAAACCGGCCTGATCCGCTGGCTACCACCGCAAGCATGATTTAAATCTGCAGGAAACACTGAAGTGAGAGAAGAGAAATTCACAGAGCTGAGTGTTCGAGATCGTTACGGTTAATAAATGGTGTTTCGAACTGGAGTGAAGGTTAGATCTCTGACGTCCCGGCCTGCTTCGACACAGAGAGAGGAGAAACAGGAGCGTTCAGTAAGAGGAGTCAGAGAGCGCATGCCTTCTGACTCAGTGGAGTCTGTGACTGCTGTGTGTTTGGTCACATGGGGTGATTAGTCAAACCCAGTCGCTCCTGCATCAGAGACGCACATCATCTCTGCAGTGTTAACATGTAACATGCCTATTTTATGGCCTTGACATTTACTTGTAGCGACTGTATTTGCTCTTCATCTGTAGACTTTCACTTCATATTCAATTTAGACGTGTGCACACGTTCAGCAGCCGCCGCAGTTATATAACACCGCTACAGTCGCTACAGTCGCTACAGGCAGCTGTGTGTATTTTAAGTGTCACTCGTGTTCCATTTCCGTTTGTGTGTAACTTCCTAATGTTTTTATAAGTGTGTATTACATTGTGTGTGTGTGTGTGTGCATGCGTGCACGTACTCGCCTATGTAGCAGTGCTTATTCTGCTAAAAACAGCCCTGTCTATTGTCCTTTTATTCTTTAATATTTCTTTACAGACTTTTGGCTGGATGCATAATTTAGAGGTGTTTCAAGTAACAGATACTCTGTCCTGAAGTGTGTGTGTGTGTGTTTTGTGTGTGCATGCATTGGGGGTTATATACAAGACTTTTTGGAAAGCATTCCTAATAAGGTCAAACTATTCCAGCACGAGGCTGCAGACTGGCACCGTGCCTCAAACGGCACTTCCCCAAACACTGTTTACTCTGCAGCTTCCTTACCCTGAAAACACTTTATTCACCTCCTCTCTCTCTCTCTCTCTCTCTCTCTCTCTCTCTCTCTCTCTCTCTCTGTCAATCTATGAATTTCCATTCCTCTTTTGCCCGCTGCCCCCGCTTTTACTTCCTCTTTTCCTACTTCTCTCTTATGATTGATGCTGCTAGATTGGGTTTATTTATACCGTGTTATTGAACCAGTCCAAAATATCTTTGAGGAAGAAAGTTTCAGCAGATTCCGGCGGCCAGTTATGGTGAATGTGATGACTGCTAATGGATAGAGTTTTTCTTCAACTTTCACACAAACATCTTGACAGATGTTTAATAAAAAAAAAACTTGCATTACTTTTTTTTTTTATATTAAAACAATATCGATGTGCCGAGGCAACGTCTTACTTTTTGATTGACGTCTTGATTGACTTGACCGTCATCCTGGAGTGAACTTCTGAATTCACCGGTGTATGATGATGCATTTTCGTCAAGCACAGTATACAGTTCTGTTCAAAAGTATCCCCTCCACCGCAACTGAGGCCACCCCTCATTTATTCATAAAGGATTTAGATCAAAATAAAGACTAACTATGACCGGCAGCAGCCTCATTTCCCCTCTCATCTGTTCCAACCACTCAGCATTCTGCATCACCACTAGGGGGGTCAGGGGTAGCTCAGTGGTTAAGGTATTGGACTACAGTTCGGAAGATCCCAGGTTCAAACCCCACAACCACCAAGTTGCCACTGTTGGGCCCTTGAGCAAGGCCCTTAACCCTCAACTGCTCAGATGTGGAATTAGATAAAAATGTAAGTCGCTCTGGATAAGAGCATCTGCCAAATGCTTAATGTAAATGTATACTAATCACTGGCCTGATCATCATCTGCACCTGTTTCTCACTGGTTTATGCCTTAAATAATTTTTTTAATGCCTGAATGAAGTCTCTGTGTGGCTTAACAAACAAAACACATTCTGCTGTAACCTTCCATGTACATGGACTGGACTCAATTTCTCAGGACTAATTAACAAATATAAGAAAATCCAGCCCTTAGAAGAAAATATTAAGAAATTAGCTGTGGCTTGAGACTTTTGCAAAGTCCTGTAAATCATGATTTACTAGTTATATGTTCACCTTCGAGCTTAAACCTAACAAAAAGAAAGAGATCAATATTTCAAGTTTTATTTGTCACATACACAGTACGATACGCAGTGAAATGCTTAGACAACTGCTCGTGACCTTAAAATAAAAGACTAAAGGGGTACTAAATAGGACTAAATACAATATAGATACGAAATGTTTAAAGTGTGTTGTGCATCCGGGTAACAGAACGTCCAGGGTGTGTGCAAATATGCGCGATAGTGACATATTTAAAGTGACTTGTGATAGGGTAATTGGTAATTTAACTAATGTCCACGAATGTGTAGT
This sequence comes from Channallabes apus, assembly GCA_030522415.1. Lineage (NCBI taxonomy): Eukaryota > Metazoa > Chordata > Actinopteri > Siluriformes > Clariidae > Channallabes > Channallabes apus. The sequence goes on from CM060108.1 coordinate 37,288,713, forward strand.
CGTGCAGTGGCCACTAGTGTAAGTGAATGTCCATAGTGAGTGCAAAAACCACATGTGTGTATGTGCAGAAATGTATCAGTACTGTGTGTTGTACTTCCCAGACCGCATCAGAGAGAACAGTCCATTGTTGGGATGGCTGAGGTCCTTCATGATCTTCCTGGCCTTAGTCCAGCACCGCTTGGTGTAGATGGAGTGCAGATCAGAGAGCTCGGTGCGGATGGTGCGCTCAGCTGATCGCACCACCCTCTGTAGAGCTCGTCTGTCCTGCATGGTGCTGTTCCCGAACCAGGTTGAGATGTTTCCCGTCAGGATGCTCTCTATGGTGCAGGAGTAGAAGTTCCTGAGCATGTTGGAGGGCAAGCTGAAGTCTCTCAAGCGACTGAGGTGGTAGAGACGCTGTCGGGCCTTTTTCACCACGGTGTTGTGATGATGGCGGTCTGGTAGTTCATCTCCTGCTTAGTGCTGAAGTCCACTATCAACTCCTTTGTCTTACTGACGTTTAGAAGGAGGTTGTTCAGCGAGTTCAGCAGGGGGTTCAGAACACAACACTGGGGGGGGGGGGGGGTGGTAATAGAGGAATTGGTTGATGGTGATGTAGTTTTATGTCAAATTTTAGTCGTCCCTCAGCCAGTTGCAACGGGTTTTTTTTTTCGGGGTAGATCTTATTGCACAGATGATTTATATTGAATGCTGTTAAAAATGGAACTTGTTAGCGCTTATTTCCCTCATTTGCAACTCATTAGGCAAAGCATTCAAAAGCATAATGAGTTCTGTGAATCTTCAAACTTTTGGTCATGACCCCCCTTTTTTTTTTTTTTCTTTCTTTTTTGCTTTTGCTTTAGTGTTTCTGACTCTGAAGTGGATTGTGTAAGAAGACCAGCTCGCACTGCTCACAACTGTACTTTAATCATTTTTTTTTACTCACAGCTTATGCCAACTGTAGTTATGAACTTTCCCCTTTGCCCATGCAGAAAGAGAAAGTGAAGCCACATGACACAAGTACAGTTAAACAGATTAAACAGTCATGTGCATTATGGAAAAAGTGTCCGTTACAAGCAACTTTGTCCTATTTAAACGTCTCCCCAATATATTAATGAAGCAGTCAGGAAGAGAGGGAGAAGAAGCCATGGAGTGCCAGTGTATACCTGTCCAAATAATGGTCTCTATCTCTGTTTAAAGCACACAGGATTTTACAAGTATGTTCCTGTTCAGGGCAAAAATCATCAACTATTTTGGTTAATCTTGGTTAAGATCACGATTATTTGACTTTAGAACTGTAATAGATTTATTGAATCGTTTTTTACACAGTGAATTCTCATTCATTTCAATTCAATTGGAAAACAAACAAACAAAGATAAATACTGAAGCTTGGCTTAGTTAGTCTACAATGAAGAGCTCAGAATTTTGACTTATGTCATTATGTTGTTCTTTTGTGGTGTGGTGGTTAGTGTGTGTCATTGTTGTGGCGTGGCTCAGTGGTAGAGGCATTGGACTACTGAAGGTCCCAGGTTCAAGCACCAGCAGAGCAAAGCAAAATCCCTGCGGGAAGGTTTAGCTGATCTAGGAGCAGGCTGAAAGTAGTGCAGTATGGTCTAGTGCTCTGATACTAAATGCTACTAAAAGCTTCAGTGTTGGTACGCAGCACTGGAAAGAGGGGAGAGCGACCACCTGCCAAAACCCACACTTAAAACCAGTCACGTAGAAAACACATCATCTTGAATAACACTTTGTCTAATTAGTAATAACTTCAAAGTGTCTGAATTGACTCTGAACCGTCTGTTTTATTTTTTTGATCTTTTGTTACTGCTAGTTAACATGAACGTGAGCCTCCACGAACACTGCAGCTCACTGACATCCTAAGCTGTGGGGTGTTTTTGGCAGGCAGAGGTTTGTTGCCAAATCTTCTGAGTTGAATGTGAACCAGAATAAGTTGTGGTGATTCATGATGTTCCAACGAGAGAGATGGCAGCTCAGACAAGCTGTGTGATGTGATGAGCAGAGATTATCTATAATCGGGATGTGACTGTGCATGCACGGCCGTCTTTACTTCCTAATCACAGTGATGTGGGGGTGGTGGGGGGGGGGCTCATTTTTCTGGGATGTTTGATTGAAACGAAATGAGTTATGAAAATGTCAAAAGTTTTATAGATTTTCATATGTTCATATTTTTCATATTTTTTTCTCCAAGGATGCATGAAACCTGAACAGTGTGAATGTTATGGTAGTAGTACTGGCAAGAATTTTCACCCTGGCATAGTAGTAGTGTTGTGGCATTCTGTGCTGCAGCCATGCTTTCACAAACATGATCTGCATGGAAGAGCATTAGACAATAAACCTTATCAGTCACCTTCAAAAAAAAAATTTTACAACACAATATCTAGATATGCCAGGGGCATTTGGGAACGAGTGCCATGGACTGATAAAGTAAAAATGAAACTTTTTGAACACAGTTACTAAAGCTGTGTCTGGAGAATAAAAGAAGCAGCGTCTGATGAGAAGGACGCCTTGCCAGCTCTTAGGTGTGGAGGTGGATCTATGGTTATGGTTATAATCAATGGTTATGATTTGTGGTTGTGTGGCAAGCCAGTGGCACAGGAAACATTGCACAAGTTGATAGAAGAATGGATGGTGGTAAATATGAACAACAAAAAAAAACGAAAAAGCTTTAGCAATGGTCTTACAATCCTGACTTGTACACTGTCTGCGGAGAAAAAAATCATTAGAGCGTGTTGTATGTTCCTTTTCTTTCTCTGTTTGTAGCGATGACGCACAGACGCAGCCTCTCAGCATTGTAGGCTCTCCGTACTGGATGGCTCCTGAGGTGCTCAGAGGAGAGCAGTATGATGAAAAGGTGAGTCTTGATTCTCCTTAACATACACCTTGTAAAAAAGCCATTCTTCTCAAACCCTTATGCTTTTATTCCTTTAGAAAGATTGTTCATGTTGTTGTGCGTGTCTGTAATTAGGTGGATGTTTTTGCCTATGGCATTATCCTCTGTGAGATCATCGGTCGGATTCAGGCAGATCCAGACTTCCTGCCCCGCACAGAGGCAAGTCAAAGCTCTTTCTGTGTTCCTCTGATTCAGAGCTCAGCCTCCAGCTGCAGACGCAGTGGCAACAGTGAGGAGAATACATATACATATATACAGATCACTCATTCGAATCAAGACACGACCAGGTAGTATATACAAGGTGCCGTATAGGCCATACAAACATTACCCATGCTTATTTATTAAAGGATGAAGAAGCCCCAAAATGTCAGCGCTGCAGAACGACCCTAACCATAAAACACATACTTTTGGACTGCCCAAGTTTTAACACCATAAGAAAACAATTTCTACCGGAACAAGATTTAAAAAACATTCTGCAAGGCAAAACCAGAAAAAACTCTTACAATTTCTGTCTAAAGTAAACGTAAAGAACCAAATGTAAAACCCTGTTCTTCTGACCAAGACCATGCTATTATCTTATCTGTTATTATTATATCCTTTTAACTCTCACAACGCTCTTAATCACTTACATTTTTATAACATAATAAATCAGCATAATATTTTATGTGAATCTTGCAATGAAATAGCCTGAGAAGCTGATATGGCAATAAACCCAAATACAAACAAACATTGTACTGTGTGTGTGTGTGTGTGTATATATATATATATATGTGTGTGTGTGTGTGTGTGTGTGTGTGTGTGTGTGTGTGTGTGTGTGTGTATATATATATATATATATATATATATATATATATATATATATATATATATATATATATATATGTGTGTGTGTTTTATATATATATCTCAAATTAAATCACTAGATATTTAACCTTATATAAAATGTGGTACACAACGGTTTTCTCTTTCTGTGTGACCTGTTCTGTTGTGCGTGTTATAAATCAAAGCATTTATTGTTTCATCTGATCTTTAGATGATTACAGTTGACCCATGACTAAGCGTGACCTTGTTTAACCTACAAGTATGGTCCTTTATTATTGCTATATTGGTGCCATGTTGTTCTTTGATGAATCCAGTGCTGCTTCCTCACAGCTTTGAGCCATAGTTCTTATCTTATCTTATCTTAACCCAATCCTGCATAATTCATTAGATATTTTTATTAAAGGAACATTATATAACTATTTGGCCTAATGGAGTACAGAGGTAATATCAGGCAGTAGTAACAAGATTATTAACAAAATTATCAGATCAAAATAAGTGAAGGCATTTTCCCTGTAATACATGGTGTTCATTGCAATATTTAATAGCAACACTATCACTTTTAACCCTTAAAATCAGAACATTTTAGACATTACTACAATACCATGTTGTAAGGAATATAAAAATATTAATTATCCTTTTTTTCCAGGACAACCTACACAATTTAATGAAATGTATTTAATTTAATTCGAATCAATTACATAAACATAACAACTACAAGCAAACATAAACGAGTCACATATGCAAAGACATACCATATATGCCACCATGGCATCACAGATTTCTTTTGTTTTAGTTTTTGCTGTGACAAAAAAAAGAAGAAGAATATGAGCATCAACATCATTCACATATTCCACAATTCTGCATTTAAATCATACTGTAATGATACCATGGCATGTACAGTACGGGGGAAAGGACAGCAGCAGGACGTCCATATAGGGATTTGACCAAAAAAAAAGTCTGTTGAGGGAACATCTGTTTATAGGTGCTATGATAACTTTTTTTTTTTTTTTTTTTTGCATTTAATGATGGACTCTTTAGCACATAATACTGGACTGTAGTAGTGTTATGTAATGCAGGTATTCTGATAAAGCACTTTATTGACTCTCTCTGAATGACAAATTAAAGAATCCCTGCTTAGTTTAGTATCTAGGACGGAGCTTATTACTGACCTGACCTTTTAATCAGTGATGAGAAACAAATCGCAGTGTGTGTGTGTGTGTGTGTGTGTGAACTAAGAGTGTAATCTGGTTTCAATTCCCCCACCCAAACTTGGAACACCTGTGTGTTGGGTGTTTGGATATGCAAACTTGGCGTTATTTATGCATGCGTTTGTGCACAAAGGCATTCTGAAAGGAGCTTTATTACTAAAGGTGTTGTCCTTTCTCCTACAGTTATTTGGCATTAATTATAAAGGCACTACTGGGTGAAGTGAGAAACCTAAATAGGGCAAGGCTGCAGAGCCAATGTGTTTAGTACCTAATGGTGGATTGTGTGCTCCCCTAGTGGAGGTCATTGTAGGTTTAAGTTGTCTGCAGTGCCCCCTTGTGGTTACTACTGCTGCTGCTATTAGTTGTTTTATTGTCATTTATGCACAGTAAAGAAACATATTCCCCCTGTAAAATTTAATTCTTCCTTTGCTGTCCTCCAATGAATGCCACTCAAAAAGTAAAACAATAAGCATAAAATAGAATAAAATAAAAATAAATGTAGGTATAAAATGAATAGGCATTAAAAAAGTATAAATATCATAGAATTAAAAGCAGATGATGGAAATATGAAAAGTATGAAATGAATATCAAAATGTATGTTTGCATACATTACATATGAATGTTCCATATTGAGTATGTGCTACTACACGTCTATCAAGAGTACAAGTGTGAATAAGTGGAGCTTTCTTAGCTGGGATAAGCAGAACTGCTCTGTGAATTTTGCCCGTTTCTGTATCTGTGTGCAGGATTTCGGTCTAGACGTGGATGCATTTCAGCTGATGGCAGAAGAATGTCCCCCTGCTTTCTTCAGTCTAGCAGTCACCTGCTGTTGTGTAAGTATATCTTCCTTTCCTAAACATGTGCATGCAGATTTCCAAATCAGTACTCGCCCTACAGATTAGCACCAGAACTGCTTCAGTACATCTTGACATCACTTCAGCAAGTCTCTGGAATTCCTACTGGAGCAATGATGAAAACAAAAAATATCTTTCTCTTCAGTTTTCTCCTTAAGAGGACAAGTAGACCCAATCCATGACAGCAAAAAATAAATAAATAAATAAATAAATAAATAAATAAAATACCCCTACCCAGTTTTACGCCTAACATTCGTCACTATTCTGTTGTGCAACGCTTGAGAATTTAAGAGTATTAGTTAGACCACACTATATATTATTATTTGTTTTTTATTTTTTAATAAATTAACATTTTGTAAGCGAACTCGAACTTTATTTTCTATTTAATATCCAGTTTTATTTGTAATGTGAAAATGAATTCTTTTCTTATCTTGTAAAACTGGCCACAAAGTTTGACTAACATCACTTCAAAATTGGTTTAAATTGTTTGTACGTATTGTTTAATTTAAATCTGCATTTTTTCTGAGAGCCATAATGTCGAGACCCCTTGTCGTTCTTCTCCTTAGATGAAGCCGCTCGGTCGTCCTCCGTTTTCTGAGATAGTGTCTGAGCTGGAGAGGATCAGTGCTGGCCAGCAGGGGGAGCACACGGGACCTGTGAAAGGTGAGTCTGCAAAAATATCTGTCTGACTTTTAAATACATAAGGGTTTTTTTGGGATTTAAAGTTTATTGGCGATCACACAAAATATGAATACAATTATACATAGATAATTATCTACACAGTTTCCTTTACAATTTTGTCATAAAAATGAACAAGAAACTCAGGAACACATAAAAAACGACAGGGTTCAGTCATTTATAAAGTAAATTATTATGAAGTTAAACTGTTTTTTTTTTTTTTTTTTGGAGGGGGGGTGCTATTATTATACAAAATGTGTGTTTTGCCCAATTCTTCCAAATTTACCTTCCTGTAGCCTCATGGAAAAAGCCCCCCCCCCCCCCCCCCCAACACAAAGATTTCATACTAATCCTCAATAGTATTATAATATATTATAATATAATCCAGCTTACGCCATTTCTTTGTTCTAGTCTTTCTAGCAGCTCCACTCAGGAATCCAAAAACATGTTTGATTTAAGATTTATCCAATTATAAGTATTAAATACAAAGTTTGTTAAAGAAAAAAACCCTTCTTTGTGAGGTGTGTGCACATAGCCACGTATGTGTCCCCCTCTTCTGAAGTCATTTTAAACAATTCCATGGTTCACCTGATGGTTGAAAGACTGCAGCTACGATTCTACTAGTTCTACTATGTAGATTCTACTATGGGGCGGGACGTTGAACCTGCGCGCTGGGAGTCTCAGTTAGAGCTTCATGATAATGATGATAATGATTTAATTAATCATTATCCATAAGCAACTTTCTTTGAAGTAATTAAGGATTTTAAACAAAAAATATATGACCTACTCCTGTAAAATATTAAATATCCAAGTGAATGTACTTTTGACTTTGTGCTACCAGTTTGAGGAGGACCCACACATGAGCGAGTGATGGTCAGGTTTTCACAAGCATTTGGCTATATAGTGTATAAATATGTGGTTTCTGTACTGAGGTAAATATTCCTCATCTCCCGTGTCTGTATGATGATTGTATAAAAATTTCCAGATGATGTCCCTGACCTCTGTTGTGTTTATCTTTTCCATTTCTAGCTGAGCCAGTCACACCTAGTTCCAGGTTTCTGTTTGATAGAAGATCGTCTTTGGATGCCATGGTGGAAGATCGACTGTCCCTGAATAGATCGGATGTGTTATCTCCGATCCAGTGCACGCCAGCACGCGTCAACCCCTTCTCCCAGAGGCACGACCTCAATGGGGGCCGTATCAAACTTTTCGACACACCTAGCAAATCTGTCATCTCTCTCACCTTTACCCTGCCTCCACCTCCCGACCCCTGCAGCCCCACGACCTGTGGAAAAGCCCCGTCCCGGACCCACAGACGTTGCCAGTCTCTGCCCTGCACACCGGAGGACATCCAGTCATTAAGGAGTAACACCGACAGAGACGCTGAGCCGAGTGTAACGCCTCCGGACGCTAACGAGTCTCCGGCTCGCGTCGACAATCTTCCCAACATGGACAGTGAGAGCATGGCGAACATTTACACCGAGGTTGAACTTGATGGTGTTTTCTGTTCTCAAACAGATGTTGAAAATGGGCGCAGAATTGTTAAAGACTCTCTTCATGAAGAACTGGAGGACGATTGCATGGAGAAGGAGAAGCTAAAGGACTCCAGTTGTCTAGCAGATGACTCTGGTGTTCCCATAGATCTCGAGTTAATGTCCATAGATCGCCTGACGGAGGGGAGCGTAGAGGAAGCCATGGACTGCATCAGCTCCCCCAACACACCATGTGATTCACCCAAGCCCTTGACCAACGGCTGGGACCAACCTGTATCAAACAGACCCCCGTGTTTACCCCCTTTACCCGATCTGGACAACAACAACAGCCCTGCGCAACCTTTGAATCTACCAGTCAATGGTTTCCATGGTGCCACGACCCCAGCGACCCCCCCGGAACAGGATGAGGTCGTAGCGTGTTCAGGCTGCTGCCTGGCGGGGTTCAGTTTTCCGTCTATGTGCATCCGCGGGCCGCGCCACAACCCGTATAAGAACTTAAACGGCGATTCTGCCACGAGGGAGCTGCTGTGCAGAGTGCAACCTGCTTCACCTCCAGCACACAGCTCACACGCTTAGTGACGAACCGCATGAGAGAGGACACTGCACATTTATCTTATGCCTTAAAACCTGCTGCTGTTGCACATTTCTTGGAGAAAAAAAAAGTGTTGATGAATTGCGCAGGGGCTTTGTGGGATGTTATTAATTTTGCCCAGTGAGTTTGCTCCTTTGTTTAACATAATTGTTATGCCCTTCTGTGGGTTTAATGAACACTTTCTTAAGGAAAGAGAATATTGTAAAAAAAAAAGAATAAATAAAACATGTCGATTGCACAGCTGAGCTGTTGATAATAAGTATATCATTAGGAGGTGCTGCGCATTGTGTACCTAACTATGCCTGTGTATTTAAAGAAAGAGAGATCTGTTGTAAATTATTTTATTTTCTGTACGGTCTTTATTGCCTTGCTTTTCTGTAACGGCACCTGAGAAGTCTATATATGAAAACGAATGTTCTAGATTGTTTTTGAAAAGAATAAGATGTACGTTTGTTTAAATGTTATTTTATTAAGGAAATTAAATTGCATTAAAATATGAAACATGATTTGTGTTTAAAGTTGCTTGATTCCACTAGAGAGGGCTGTTGTCTGTCTGCGTGTGTCTCGTGATCTCTCTCTCTCTCTCTCTCTCTCGTCTGTCTCTCTCTGTCTGTCTCTGTCTCTTGTCTGTTGCGCGATTGTGTTCTTAAGGTGAGCTTAATAAACCCCTCCACTCTTCTACTGGTAAGTACTGTAGAGAGAGATTCTTTCAGTAAAAAAATAATAATAATAAGTGACACCTTAGTTGTGTATTATGGCTGAGGTTAATGTTGAGGAATCCATTTAATGGCCGTTTAATGTCCGGATCTATTTTCAATTTCAGTTGTTGTAATGTTGGATGCTCCTCTAATCTTGTCGGTGATTTCTTTCCTGCTAAACACAGGTACATTTATTTCTTTAGTTCTCTAAATATATATATATATATATAGATATAGATATGTGTATGTATATGTGTGTGTGTGTGTGTGTGGTGTGTGTATATATACATATCAAGCTATAAAACTGGCTTTAGATGAGGTTAAAAAGGATGCTTAGATATGCATTTGATTGATTGTCTGTATGTGTGTGTATACAAACTTTATATATATATATATATATATATATATATATATATATAATACACATACATGCATATACACACACACATATATAATGTGATATGTATGCGTGCTAGGGCCCTCATTATCTTCATGCACTACTCATGTGAGTGTTAAGGATTTAGGCTGTTCTCTGCACTGGAGCTGTTCTGATGTCAACACCACTATGACAACCTTCACTGTCCAAGCAAAGGCTCAAGGGTGGGTGGGTTTTCAACACTATCTCTCTCTCTTTCACACACACACACCTACACACTCGACCTGTTGGCCACAGTTTCAGTTTTACACAGAATATGATTTGGTGATATTCTGTGAAACTACTAAATATCTCAACTATTCAGAAACCTGAATGCACTTTAGAGGTGACTGGTATGAAAGTGTATAAGAAGCGCACCCGCTTCTGCATGCATACATGCAGGATGGTGGAAAGACAGAGTGAGTGAGGAAGCAAGAGCTGGAACATGCTGTGCATGGGCCCTGATGTGAAACTCGAATGTGGTTTAACTCGATGCCACAGTACAGGCCCCCATCCCTGCGTATACCTCCTCACATTGTCTCAGAAACGAAAAAAGCAAAACTTTCGTTTTACTTTCCTCTGACTCAGTCATGCCCGATTGAAGACAGATGAGTCAAATTAGGTTTTTTGAGGAAACACAAGCACATCAGTTTAATTCCTCATGATGTGTTACACTTCTCACTCACATATTTTTCAGCAAATTCCATTTCAAATATCTGGATTCTACAGAAAAATGACATCACAATTAAAAACTAACTGTTCTGTAGAAACCTGTAACAAACAAAACTGATTATGAGAATTGTAAAGCTGCGACACTATTCTGTAATATGCCATACAATCGGGTAGTCTGTTCAAGGATGTTACAAATCATCTTCTGGTTGCTTAGTGGTTATCACTGGTGCCTTGTACCTCCAGGTCATGGGTTTGATTCCCGTGTCTGGTCTGTGTGCATGGAGTTTGCATGTTCTCCCTGTGCTTGGTGGGTTTCCTCCGGGTACTCTGGTTGCGTCCCACAGTCTAAAGACATGCAGATTAGGCTAATGGGCGTTCCCAAATTGCCCATTGATCAACTTCTGTTAGTTTCGGGAACACGTGGCATAGTGGTTATTACTGTGGCTTTACGCCTCCAGGGTCGAGGGTTTGATTCCCACCTCGGGTTTGCGTGTGCGAAGTTCACGTTTCCACTGGGTACTCTGTTTTCCAACCAGAGTCTAGTTTCTTCCCATGTAGTGTGTGCTTGTTTTGCGCCCTGCCATGTATTGGCACCCCGTTCAGGTTGTACCCCACCTCGTGCCATGAATCCCCTGGGATAGGCTCCAGGCCCCAGTGGGATTAATGGTTTTCAATGGGATTAAGGTCTGGGGAGTTTCCTGGCCATAAACCCAAAATTTTGATGATTTGCTTCCTGAGCCACTTCGCAATAAGCTCCATCATGCTGGAAAGTGCAGTGTTTATCACCAAACCGTTCTCGGATGGTTGGAAGAAGTTGCTCTCGGAGTACCATTCTTTATTAATACATAATGTACAGTCAGGTCTATTATGGACTGGAATCCACTTATTTGCTGTGTTTGTATTTTGCAGAGCAGAGTGGCAGGATGTCCCACACTGTGTCCAGGTGTCCTCCAATAGTTGTGATCTGTCTCAGGTCTTCAGAGATTTAGATCTCTATAATTTTGTCAAGCTGGGACTGAACCAGGAACAAGGAGAAATTAACTGGACCTCATCAGAGATGTGTGACCCAGTCAAAGATGGTTTGTTCCAAGACTTTATTAGGCTGTTTAATATAAGCTTCTCTCTTTAAATAATAGTAAAAGTATTTATAAAGAGATTTTTTACATTGTTGAAATGCAGTTTTTTTTTCTTTTCTTTTTTTAAATTAAACTGGAATAAACAAGGGATTTAGTGTACGGATATAACTATAATACATGTTATGTAATGTTTGACTTTGATGTTTGTTGTATTTCTGTTTCTCCAGAAAATGCAAGTTTTAGTCCCCCCTTACTGTCCCTCTATCTGAATGAGACAGAGCTCTGGGTGGAAGTGAGGATTCCATGTGCTCCAGACGCTGTCTGTGAGACTATAGATGAGGATGAGGAGGGTAATGAGAAGGATACTCCACTATGCTGTCCCATTAGTCGCTACCTTTTGCTGAACACCACCGTGACTCTTTTTAATAAACATAATAAGACGTCTAATCAGGTAATAAACTCTGTCATGCACCTGTTTTTTCTTTTAAAGCATTACTTCACAGAGAAATATTGACGAAATATTGAAGCCATACAGAAACGTAGCACAGGCTACAGTATGTTACAATCTTTATTATACGCTGCCCAGCCAACAAGAAAGTCACACATTCTAAGATTTCAGTCAATCACCTTTATCATTGATTACAGCACGCAATGTGGAGGCCAGTTCATGTGTGAAAATTTCTCATACTCCTAGGATCACTTTTTCACAACGTGAATCCTGGAATATGCCTGTGCCGTTAGGGACGATAAACTCCATAGATGTGATAACTGGTCACTCAGTACATTCAGGTCGTCAGCTGACTTAGTTTTGTTGCCACATAAAGTTGCTAAGCCTAGACCAACTGAAGCAACCCCAGATCATAACACTGCCTCTAGAGGATGGTACAGTGGGCACTATGCATGATGGGAATTTCCATCACTCTAGAATAGTTTCATCTCAACTCATCAGACCTTTGTCCATAGCGCCAAAGGCTAAAGATTCATGTGTTTTATGTCCACACAGCTGTTTACTCACTTCCAGGTCTTGATAACTTATTTAAAAGTATCTCACACTCCACTCCATTTGATGTCAACCATATATTTTTTTTCGTGCTGTTTTATCTTGTCATTTGTATTTTTTTTGTTCTGGAAGCTCAAATTCCTTGTACGTTCAAGCGTACTTGGCAATAAAACTCTTTCTGATTCTGATTAATGTGTGAAGGGTTCTTAACCCATTTCCAGTCATTTCAAATCTCCTTAGATGTTTTCTTCAATTGATGCAGCCCAATAAATTGACCATTTTGAAAATTGTGACTTTTCTTGGCCAGCAGTGTCCTTATGAAATAATGCTGTTCTTGCTTTAGTTGTATTGAAACATGATCGCACTGCAGTACATGTGTTCATTTGCATACCCATGCATCATGTGATGTTTAATGTCAATCTGACGCCAGTTTTTTCCCTCCATATTAACCCGGTTCTGTGATTAACATGAAAAATAAAAGCCATTACTCATACTAGTGAATCTGGACAAATGTCAGGATTCTAACTTGTAATATCCCAGTGACAAAACATACGTTCTTGCTTCTTTTTGTAGTTCATGGCAATCAGTTCTGTGAACCTGAGTGCTAGTTTTGTCTATTGTTGTGTTATTATTACACTTACTGACTGGTCTGTTGTCCTCACAGACCCGCACTGAGGATGTGATGGATAGTCTGTGGAAGGTGCAGTTTGTTGGGCTCGTTCCTGGTCAGGAGTACTGCGCTGTGGCCCGCTTTGTCTCCTCTCCTCTCTCTAACCCAGTGTGTGTCCACATCCCACTGCTGAGTAAATAGTGCAATTGATTTTTACTTTTTTTTTTTTTTTTTTTTTACAATTTTTTTTTTTTAAATAGCAAATACACACCGATCAGCCCTAAGATTAACACCACATAACTAATACATTAACATTGATTATAACTTGATTAAATGCCAATACAGCACAAATTGCCCCCCCCCCCCCAAAAAAAAAAAAAAAACCCACAATAGAAAGGCACCAGAACAGCCAGTAAACCAGACAGCAGTGCATCGGGCCAGGCATTCAAAGAGACCAAGGCCGCTGACCTGGGCGCCAAAATCCCCAGATACCAATCTGATCAAGGACCCACAGGATTCGCAGGACAAACAAGGTCAAGTCAACGCACCCAAAGGATACACTCCCAACATCCTGGTGCCAAACATCACAGCTCACCCCTAGAGGGCTTGTGGTGTCATGCTCCGAAAGAACCTACCCAATATTATAATGTTATGGCTAATTGGTGTGGACTTGTCACCTGATTATATCAACATTTTAACAATACCTTTATTTTATTGCATTTTCTGTCCTGTCATGAGTATACTTGATCTACACTCAGTTATGTGTGTCTTTGTGCATGCCTTTCAGATAATCCAAATCTTTATGCCTTAGCTGTGTGTGGTGTCTTCATCGCTTTTCTTGTCATTGTGGGGTTTGTGCTGAGGAAAAGGTTGTGTCGGGTTGCTTTGACAGACCTCAGACTCCCTAAATCTCTGGTATTGTATACTGTACATCATAGCTCCGCTCACAGATTGAACAGTTTTAATGCAAGCTTCAGCCTTTGGAACAAAACATCATTAAACGTTCATGTTTGTCTGTTCAGATGTCCCTTCAGATTCAGGACCAGGAGGGTTACGTTGTGGATGAACCGAGACAGGCATTCTTTGAAGAAGAGGAAACTATCGTCCATCTGTCCATCGTCTCCCTTAACCATATACTTCCTTCGGAAACCCAGGAAACCTCGTCCTATTATCCGTACTTGCAGAGACTTGGGGACAGATATTACACTACATCCTTTTTGCATGACCAGTTTAGTGATAAAAATCAGGAGACCGATTACCACTCGACAGAAAAAGATGGTGTTACAGATGCTTGTTTATTTTCAGCTCAATATCTATGGCCACGTTGGTCATCTCTTCCTGCTCTCCGAACAGGGATGGTGTGTTTTTTGGGGAACAGTTTTCCTTCTGAGACCTCAGGGGTTCCTTTAAGCTCGGTCAGAGTAGCTGGAGATATACAGATAGCCAAGACGGGGTCAGATCATTCTTTTAAAGGACTTCCAACCCTGATAAACCAAGATTAATCAGCATCCTTGTACAGTTTACTTTTCAGCACAGCTATTTTTTTTAACCCTATTTCTGATGTATATAGAAATGAGATTTGCCAAGATGTATGTCTTCCAAAATATGATCCTTGATTGTCCTGGTCTGTATATATAAACTTGTTCTTGTGATCGGCTAATGTTTCATTTAATTTAGCCATTTGGTAGACACACTTATCCAGAGCAACTTACATTTTATCTCATTAAACATCTGGGCAGTTCAGAGTTAAGAGCCTTGCTCAAGGGCCCAACTGTGGCAACTTGGTGGTCATGGGGTTGGAACTGGGGACCTTCAGAACCGTAGTCCAATCCCTTGACCACTGAGCTACCCCTGATTTCTCCGATTACTACAATGGTAAGGCATGGCATAATTATGAGGGTAGATATGGACAAAGGCCCCCAAAACACCATAACCAATCCGTTTATTAGACTTGTTAATGTTGCATAAAAATGCGCAGAACATGGCCAGTTGGCGCTGGTTTCTCTTGAGGTTATTAAGACAAAAATGCAGCTCGTCATTTTCACTTTTCGGAAACTGGAAACGTATAAACTGCTCCGTCAGTTTTTAAGCTTATGTACTGCAAATCTACATATGGAATCATTTTATGTCACCTCAGTCCTATACTGTATTTTATGTATAAATAAATCAGACGGAAAGACCCTCAATCTGTTGAGGATATTAACACGATCCAAAGCTGGTGCTGATTTTGGGATCCACCCATACAGCAGTGTGACTCATTTCAGTAGGCAGTCGTAAATCCTTAGCTGTTGGTTTTACCCCTATGGATGTTCTTCTGCGTAAATACAAGAAGGGGATGGGGTACACACACACACACACACACACATGCATACACATATACACACACATGCACACCACCACCACCACCCTCCCCCACTGACTCATTGTTGCCTGCGATGGCTCAGTTTTTCATGGCGCACATTTCACTGCTTTACTGTGCACTTTATGCTGATGGAAGCATTTTTCTAAAAGTGGTGCAAACCAAAATGAGGCCCCAAGGAGCACTACTGACTTTTGAGTAAGTCCTGTTGCTGTGTATGATGACGATCACCCCTCAGTGTTCTCCACTTTAAGCTGCTGCCGTTTTTGATTTATGCAAAGTAGACCAGTGGAAAGAAGTGCAGCTTTTTTGCTGACTGACAGTTTATTGTTTTGTGATGCGTACAGGTTTGAGCCTGCAGTGAATTATTCATTTAATAATAAAGATAGAAAGTGAATAAATAAATACAATGGTAGGTTTCATTGCTGCAGTTTTAAATGTCAAGTTTCGAGTTGACCAAAAAGAAAAGTAGGAGAGTGACAGGAAAAATATGTGCTGCTTTAATAAAGCCACAAGCCACAACCCTGTCAAAACACACGCTAAGAAACAAAAGCAGGCAGGTACGAGCTGTAGACTGACTGAAAAAAAAAAAAAGGTAAATGTGAGGGAGGAAACCCCCGAAATAACATTTTAAACTCAAGTTCTATCTGCGTAATGAACACTGAATGTGTCCACATCCCACCGCTGAGTAAACAGTGCAATTGAATATATATTATTAATGTAGCAAATACACACCGATCAGCCATAAGATAATCAATGTTAATGTATTAGTTATATGGTGTTAATCACTTACACACCAACAAACTGGTGAGCGGATCATGGACACCCAAGCCTCACTCATGCTAATGTGGACCAAAGGTCAGCCCACCCGATCCAGTCCCACAGAAATGATAATACAGCACTGTCACGAGTATACCTGACTTACACTTACACTTTTCAGTTCTCAATAATGAATTTATTTTTATTCATGCGTGCACTGGATATGTACAGTGTCAATGTACGAATTCTTTAAATATATACATTTTCATCATTTAACAAAGTTCAAAATAAATGAACAGTAAAGAGGTCCAAATCAAGGCAGTATTTGGTGTGACCACCATCTGCCTGCAAAACCAGAATTGCCATCAATCCAAATCAAGGAGCTCGGCAGCTAGATTGTTCTAAACAACGTGGAGAACGAACCACTGATCTTCTGTGTATGTACTGTAGGTTGTTTGGGATCATCGTTCCGCTGCAGAATAACTTCGGGGCCGATCAGATGCCTCACTGCGTGTACAGTATCTGCCTGACCAAAACTTGCAAGGAACTTCCGCCATGCTTCACTGTTGCCTGCAGACACACATTACTATACCGCTCTCCAGCCCTTCAGCAAACAACCTGCCTTCTACTGAAGCCAAATATTTCACATTTTGACTCCTCGATCAAGAGTACCTACTGCCATTCCTCTGCACCCCAGTTCCTATGTATTCATACATAACTGTCGTATTGCTTTTGGGCTGCAGTTCTTCCTACCAGACAGTAGATGTGTGTACTTGGGTTCCGCTGGTTTCCACCAGTTCTTTGCTGATGGCGCTGCTGGACATTTTCTGATTCTGACGGGAAGTTAGCTCGATGCGTCTTTCATCTGTTGCATTAAGTTTCCTTGGCCGACCACTGCGTCTCCGGTCCTCAACGCTGCCTGTTTCTTTTCTCAAAATAGCTTCAACAGCACATCTTGAAATCGCATTCTGCTCAGAGATCGTTGGCTGGTAGAAAACTTGCTAATGCAGTGTGTATATATATATATATATATATATATATATATATATTTTTTTTTTTAAATAACCTTGTATTTTGTTGCTATGTTTCAATCATGTCATAGTGTATGACCTGTGACATGAAACTGTCTTCCGCAACCTCAGTTTAGCAGTTGGCCTGTTCCCCACCCAGTTTTAAGCCTCCTACACAGTTTTTCTGTTTCAATTAATGATTTATTTCAACCTACATATGAAACTGATGCTCATTAGAACCTGCATGGTATAATTGGTTAATCATACACTTGTGCAAATGTGAAACTTTGTGCAAGAATTGATGCTGGTTTTAAGACAAAGGATAAGGCACACCAAATACTGATTTGATTTTTAAAAAAGTGCTTACTCTTCATCCGACAGAAAAGAATTAAATAAATTTGTAAAGCATTCACTTTACAGCATTTCTTCACACACATGAAAGTATCTTTCTTTTTATGTTAAAATTTCTTTATAACCTGTATTTGTTTGAATAATATTTACAATATTTGTTAAATAAATATATAAAACATGAATAAAATGCTTAGTAGCTGAATACTGTATACTCTTTTTTGCCAGTAGACTGACTCACTGTTTTCAGGCCAAAAACACATTCAGAGCTTTATGCAAACCTGTGGATGATGAGACTCTTCTGTAGCTTGTATAAGGTCCTTCTAGATCCTATAAAATATCTGTTATAATAAATAATTTTACAGCATGAGCTGCACCAATGTTGTGGACGTACATAAATGAATGGTTCATATTCACAATCAGTAAACATCTCTCTGGTGCCAGGGTGGCGTAGTGGTTAACACTGTGGCCACATGCCTTCACGTTGGAGGAGGGGCATATGCATGAGAATTTGCACCTTCTCCCTGTGCATGGCGGGTTTCTGGGTATTCTGGTTTCCTCCCACAGTCCAAAGCACATGCAGATTTAAAAAACATGTAGGTTAATTGTCGTTTTCCAAATTGCTATAATGTGTGAGAAAGTGTGTGTGCAGGTTTTGTGATTGACCCCTCATCCAGGATGTACCTTGCCTAGTGCCTTGAGTCTCCTGAGAAAGGCTCTAGGCCTCCCGTGACCCTGTACAGCATACAATAAGTGGTGTATATACAGTAGAAAGAATGAAAATAAATGAACAAACATCTGTTCTGTTACATATTTTATTAAATGCTCAATGTTTTAGTTCATTGTACAGAAGAATCATATATAACTTAACTTTAAACTTATCCTTCCATTTGCATTCAATGGACCAAGTGCAGTTATACCACAGTGATGTTACATTTTTTTTATAAAAACATGAGTTGTGACAGTAGGTGGATCAGTAATTGATATCAAGAGGGTTCTTGGTAGATGCTGGTGAGGGAATGACTCTAGTAGTTATAGTAGTTTATAGCTACTATAAGGTAAGCGTCATCAGGAACTTAACTGTTTCAAAGATATACTACAGCATTAACCCCAAATGTATAATAAACATCCTTGGCAAATTTCTGTGGTTTAAAAGGATAAAAACACTTCAAGACATGCTGTTATTGGAAAATAATCAACTGCATAATGTAATACTAACTCTGCTTCTTACCACAATGTCTCTTTTCATTTTCCTAGAACACACGTAATCATGTTTTTGTTTTTCCTTATGAAAGCACAGATTTCTCAGTGATGACACACACACACTTGGCACTCCTCCGTCTCCACTGTCCTTCACTTTCATTTGTTCTATCCTGCTTTAATTACTGTGGCAAGATGTGTCCAGGTGCAAGTTTCAGGCTCCGGTGTGTATCCTCATCTTCGCCAGTACTGTCAGGGGGAGAAGAAAGAAATCAAAGCATTCATGATTTAAGCAGATAAAAAGTGCATTGTGTGTTGTGTAGTAATTTCACTTCCGAAACAAAAAAATTGTACAATTGATGACTATGACTGTCAAAGATTTGTCCTAGACAAGTTTAATACTTGCAGTTTCTGTACAGTTTGAACTGAATAGATTTTATCTAAACTTAAACAGCTGTGTTAATTTATTGCTGATTTAAAAAAAAAAAAAAAAAAGTTTCAGGAATTAAAAAAAAAAGTCTAATGTTTAAGGATCTGATGATACTAATAAACATTCTGTACCTATTGCAGTCCACTTGTTTGATTCTTTTAACTGGGTTGTTGGGTGCAAAATCTTTAAGAGCCCCTGATCTAGAGTAGCGTGTACTAAACACACATCTGTACCTGGGCAAACTTGTGTATTTGTTCCACTACAGCGGCGAACAGAGCTCCCACACTCTCATCTATCAGACTCTGCATGTAGTGTACCGCCTCCTCATCCGACAGGTCCAACCTGAACTTATCCTGCACCTGAAAACACACCAAGTCAGAATTTCTTGAACAGAAGTCTTCAACATAGCTAATAAAATGAGATTTCAAGAGATTGAAACATAAATAAACACACCTTTTTAACTGTCTTATCGGGCTCGAGTGCGATGTCAGGAATATTGGCGTCCACCATGAGGGAGAACAAGTTTAATATGAGGTTTGAGTATCTAATAAAGAGAGAAAGACACAATGTAAGCAATGAAGCATAATTTGCATTAGGACACAGATTTTGTAGGCCGACATTTATTTAAGAAAGAATCCCACTTCAATAACCTGCTTTACATAGGCCAAGAAAAATAACTGTGTATATAATATATGTCATTAATATTTTCTGTCTGTTGTGTAGACATGGTGTTCATTTTTGAGTAAGTTAGCATTGCTAATGAGTAAATTCTAGAGAAAACCACAAAAATACCCCTAGCATCTGCAGGTGTTTCTGCCACAAATGACAGTTTAACACCAGCATGGGGGAAAAATCCAGGCTGACCACTACATCTTCATAAGCAGTGCTGCCATTCTACACACCACAGTACCAACCTGTTGTTTTCTATTGCTTAGAAACTCACACTGCAAGTTCACTTAGAAAGTTCCCAGTACCAAGCATGGACAGAACATGCCAAACATCACGTGCACAGAGCCGAGGCAGGAGTCGAACCCTCAGCCCTGGAGGTGCGAGGTCACAGTGCTAACCACTACACCACAGTGCTAACCACTACATCACTGTGCCGTCCCGGTTTTAAAAATATCATATTTTAAACTTTAGTAATCCTTTATAGGCTTGGTCAAAATTGTAAGTATTTTTATAATGGCTAAAGACATCACATCATCATGTCTTTTTCAGGAATGGGCCGCGAATATACAGTAAAGATACATTCGCTTTACAAGCCACGTTGTCATAAGAGTTGACATTTATAATTACAAATTACTTTTAACTGACTCTAATGTCTGTCCTTTGAAACAGCATATTGATATATTTTTGCACACACCATCTGGGTTAAAACACATTATACTTGTGCAACTATCTATTAATTTCAAACAATGGATGTGATTTTGCTATGAAATCGCTGCGCAGCTGTGGCTGGCTGGTGATGTCAGAGAGCGCCCTACACGTCTATAACTGTAAAAAACTATGAATTCAAACCTGTCTGTTCTTATTCAAGTCGCCTGACCATGTATCAAATATATATCTAATCCACTTAAAACAAACCTATATTCAAATTTTATTTGTCACATACACAGTTATATACAGTACGATATGCAGTGAAATGCTTAGACAACTGCCCGTGACCTTAAAGTGAAGACTATGAATAGAAAATAAATATGAAAAGGAAAACAGAGGGTAAATTCTGCAATATTATCACCTGCAGCAAACTAAAAATGCTGTACATGTCCGTGTGCCGTCATTATTTTATCACGTACCGCTGGTGTACATTGTACATATTTGTATATGTACATGATGTACATTTTAAGCGACATAAAATGAAACAGGTTTTATTTAATGTTACAAGACCACCATAATCTTCAAATTTAGAATTACATAAAAAATTTTTTATGCTCGTTATTTATTTTCCAAAGCCACAGGGAGACGCAGTAGAGGGATGAAAGAGCCGTGGGATGCCGACCCCTGCCCTGACCCTACTTAATCACATTTCTTCATTATCAGTTCGCCATCTCTGAGTCTTTAGCACAACACTACCATCATAATAATCAACACTAACACTAGTTATAATTGTGGCTTAAAATTTTATGATACACAACTAGAAACACAAAGCCAACATCTGTATAACACTGGATCAATCTCTACCCTGGAGAGAATCACAGGAAGAATAAATACAAGGAAGAATAAATCATTTTAGGACACCTGGTCACTCACACTTACAGGACACAGTTCACACTTTCTAAACTTTCTCTGGGTGAAATATTTATTTGTAGAACTTGTTAACTCTCATCATCCACAATCATTAATAGTTGGAGTGTGCATGTGTCTCTTTTTCTCTTCCTTATTTTAATGGGTTTCATAATTATCTGAAAGAAATGCTGTAGTTGAACTGTAGATAGATGCTGGTATCTCTGTAGTGGTATCTCAACTAATGCGGAACGTGTGGGAAGTCCATCGTGTGATTGTGCGTTCGTGTTACCTGCGCAGGTGCAGGAAGGCTGTGTAACAATGTTTCCTCAGCTCCTGGTACTGTTCGCTCTGCATGCCCCCCATACCCTCTACCATCTCCTTACTCAGCTTCATCGGAGGAGGCAGCGGTTTGGGGTCCCGCCCCAGAATGTAGCCAAAATCAATATGGAACAACTTCCCTAAGGCGGAAGAGAGAGATTCAGCCACGGCAAGGACGCAGTGCATGCTCTCTCTTACATACAGTACAATTTAGCCTGATATTTCATTTGAAGTTTAAAGTGATAAATGAAATAAGATGAAGTAAAATGCAGAACTCTACCAGTCTTGGTGAGAAGCAGGTTGTCTAGGTGCCTGTCCCCAACTCCAAGGATATAGGTGATGACGCAGTAGCCAGCTATGACACACACACATAATACATAAAACGTACATTTGCAGGCCACACACAGCTGTACAGCATTATGATAAGCAGATTTTCACACTCTTTTTCACTATACATGTCTCACCACAGCTCTTCACGTAGGTGTCCATCACCTCAGCGCTGATGCCATAAGGTCCTTTTTCACTAGGGGCGTGTTTCCTAAAGAAACTCTGCAAGAACAGATCAGAGGTCAGCTGATCAACTTAATTAATATATTAATTATATTTTTCACTAACTTGTACTCAACTTCTAATTATACAGTACATTCAGTGTGGTCCGTGTATATTATACATCGATCAGCCAATAAAATAATGATGCCCAGTATCATGTAGGTTGATGGTGTCTGGCACCAGGACATTGGCTGCAGATCCTTTGGGTGCTGTAAGTTGTGGTGTGCCGCCTCTGTGGATCAGACTAACTCTGTGGAGTTTGACCGGAACATCCGCTGGGTGCTCAATGGGATCTGGGGAGGCCAGTTCAGAGACCTTGTGTTGTTTGCCTGCTGGGCCTCGTGCACAGTGAGCTGTGGTGCCCTGGGTGTTCCGGTGCCTTTCTATCATGGCCAGGATTGGTTTTGGTGCTGCATTGGCTTTTCTGTTGAATCGGACCAGATAAGGTGATCCTTGGTCCACGTGGCCATGGATGAGCCTTGGTTGGCCATAATCCCGTCGTCAGATTACTGGCATATAATTGATAATTATTGTTAATGTTTTGTGGTGTTACTGTTAGTGATGATAATTATGGGAGGGAGTTCGGTGTATAATTATTTGTAATATTTGTTGTTAATTATTGAGGAAACGTTGCTGTCTGCCCTTCTGAAGTTCTCATTAGTGTGATTTCTCAAGAACGAGCAGTTGAGTTGTTTAGAGCAGTTATGAAGAATAATGACTGTAACCAGTAAATGAAGTAATTCGATATTGGGATTATTATGGAAAAATTGTCAAAAGTCACAGAAGGGTCATTTGTCTGAATGGACTAGACTTGGTTGTGGATGTTGCACTGAAGGAAACCCTGCTTGAAGCTCAACTTAGTGTGTCCAACTACCCAACGAGAGCACATACCTAATTTTGTATTTATTACTTACATCATACACAATATATGATCACTCTTATGATGGACACATTTGTTCAGATTCCGTAATGTTTTTGTGGATTTGGTCCAACATATTCCCATTGGTTTCTGACATTTTTGGCACTATATAACGATCATGAGCTTAACTTCAACATACAGACATTCCATGGTATTAACTTGTCTGATTCCTCTTAAAATGTGAAAGATGAAGTTTCATGTGAAATTTGAGATCTTCACCTAACTGTTGAGTGACAGTTTAGTAGTACCGACTTGTTTTTGTCCTTAAAACACAATAATAAAACTGTGGGACACTTTAGTAGTTTGCCAGGATATTTAACCTTGATTTACATTACCGTTTTTATATACACAAGTTTGAATCCACAGTCTATTTTGTTATAGCAGAAGACAGTTGTTTCAGTGGTGAGGTCTTACTATAGGACTCAACAGGCTATAGTAGGGCTGTAGTAAGGCTGATCCATTGGATAAACCATATTTAACGTCAACACTTCGGTATAAACACTTGAACAAATTAACGATCTTGAATCATTCTCCCCTGCAATGCACCAGTTTTCAGTTCCTGATGGTTTTGGAGGGAATTTAACATCAATCTTGTTGTCAGTAAATGAAACCTCATGCTTCTTGTTTCATTTCTAATCCAATGTGCTGTGGAGCCAAAACAGCTAAAACTGCCACTGTCTAATAACAAACTGCAGTGAATGAGTCATGGTGTATCGGAGTGTCCAACCTGAATATTGCCTTCAGTCGCCAGAACTTCTGCCACAGGAACTGATTGCACAAACTGCATAAAACCTAAAAACACAAACACAGTAAGTGTAAGAATGAACGGGAGGAACATCGAGGTCTTTAGTTCAGGATCTGTAGCTGCATGTGTGTTAGCACTGACCATGTTTAGTGCTGGTGGCCAGTACTTTGTATGGCATCAGCTTTAGGTCCAAATTCTCCTTCCTGAGCAGCTGTGAAGAAAAGAAGATGTAAACAACATCTAAAGAATTATCAGTCTATCAGTCATTATTAGCATGTTTAATAATATTTTACACTTAACATTTTGTCACTAATTACACATGCCAACCATTTAAATACAAAACATAATAAACCCTAACGGCATGGATCTGAGCAGGGTGTCGCAGGCTGCACTTGTCTCAGCATGTACTTGTCTCTAGAGGCCTACAAGGCACCTGAATGTAGTTGACTAAAACAATAAGAACATGCATTTGGGGATTACAGAAACAAAAATCCAATTACTGTGAGGAGTCATTATTTAAACCCTTAAAGATATACAGTATCTCACAAAAGTGAGTACACCCCTCTAATTTCAGCACTCATTATTGTATACTTTCTCATAGGACATTACTATAGAAATGAAACGTGGATATATTTTAGAGGAGTCAATATGCAGCTTGTATAACAATATAGATTATTAACATAACAGCCATTATTGTCAAAACAGCTGGCAACAAAAGTGAGTACACCCTGAATGATAACAGCTGTACATTCTTAACCATGCAAAGTCACATTTCCCATTCATCATGTTCAAGCGTATATTTGTCAGCATGATAGGACAAAACAAATTTGTGTATCATATATTAGAGCATTTAAAATTTCGTCCTTTAAGTACAATTCACTCATACTGACCACTAGATGTCCAACAAGGCACCTCATGGCAATGAGCTTTCAGAGGATTTGAGAAATAGAGTTGTTACTCTCCACAAAGATGTTAGTTTTAGGGTGTTATTGATCTTCTTGTAGCCTGAGTTACAGTACAGTGGCCAGGGTCATATAGAGTTCTTTCCAAGAACAGGCCTTGCAAGGGTGGATCAATGAAGTTGAGTCCTCGTGCTGTTGCGTCAGGTGCATATGGTGGCTTGAAAAAGAAAAAAAAACAGACGCATGAGTGCTGCCAGCATTGTTTTAGAGGTTGCAGAAGCAGGAGGTCAGCTCGTCAGTGCTCAGACCGCATGTCGCGCACTGCAATAAGATGGTTCGCATGGCCGTCATCACGGAAGGCAGCCTCTTTTGAAGCTGGCTCACGAGAAAGCCTGCAAACAGTTTCCCGAAGACAACCTGTCTAAGAGAAGGAATTACTGGAACCATGTTCTGTGGTCTGATGAGACTAAGATAAACCTGTTTGGGTCAGATGGTGACCAGTATGTGTGGCGACGCCCTGGTGAGGATCACCAAGAAAAAAAAAATTTTTTTTTGCACCTACAGTTAAGCATGGTGGTGGCGGCATCATGTCTGTGAGTGCTGCTGGTACTGGGGGGCTGCGGTTCATTATTCTGTATTATTCTGAAGCAGAACATGATGCCCTCTCTTGGAAAACTGGGCCAAACGGCAGTTTTCCAACATCATAACGACCCCAGACACACCACTGAGATGAATTGCCTTGCTGAGGAAGCTGAAGGTGTACAACTGTTATCATTCAGGGTGTACTCACTTCTGTTGCCAGCTACTTTGAGTTATTTTCAGAGGAACACACATCACCAGTGTGTTAATTCTGTTCATGAAAGTTTTTGCTGTCTCTGTGATGGGTCTGTTGATGAGTTCTTGCTTTACGCTTAAATAATATCGTCTGTACAATAACCTTGTCCATCAGTGAGATGATCTGTAGGATGAGTTGATCTTGTCGCAGGTCATCACCATGTTTAAAGATCACAGGATAAAGTTCTTTATCTTCAGTCTTAAAGATCAGCTTAGCAGGCATCAGAGCACTCTAAATACAGAAAGAGTGAGACACACACACACACACACACGGAATGGAGGTGATGTGCACACATCTCTTAATCGTAATCATTTTCACATTCATACGAAAGAAGAGAAGCTGGATGGATAGTTGTGACAATGGTGTACCTTGAATAGCGTAGCAGTGTCAGGTACGATGCCTCTGATGCGCACCTGGGGCTCCAGTGGGAGAGGGATGGGATCGATGTCACACAGACTCACCTTCTCGTTGTCAGCCAACAGAGCCTGCAGTCTCTCCGTCTGTCTCACAAACACAACGAACGTATTCAAACAAATCGCTAGACAGTGAAATACCCGACTATAAATGGAGAATCTCTCATCATTTTGTAAAATGGGGAATCTTTCCACATTATTAGCTACAGGTGAGATAATTGAGGGATATGTGTGCTTTGTGAGCAAGTGTGTACCTTTTTCTTGCGGTTGCCGCTCTCTCTCTGAACAGCCTTCATGAGCTGCACCAGTCTGTCTACAAATGTCTGCTGGGATGCGAGGAGAGAGCGCATCACTCTCACGTTCTTATCACCCTGAGGGAGAGGAAAAGAGAGACACAGTCAGATGAAATGTGATCTTTCTGTAGCTTCATCGATTCTATAAAATACGACAAACTAGTTGTGAGAGGTACGACCAAATGATGTGACGATATTTTCAAAACTGAAATTGGTATTATTTAGTACTTAATAAAAGTAATACCACCACAAATAATTATAATAATAATAATACATTATTAAAAAAAAACAACTAAATAAGTGTAATAAAGGTCATTTACAGTATGAAGTGTTACCAGGCTTCCCGAACACATCATTTCCATGATGACTAACTGGAAACAACTAATCACACTTGTGGTATCAGTCACAGTTGCTCACAGGTACTTATTACCTAGACTAGCTTTAGAACAACGTTGATTCAGTTTCATTTAATGCCTAGGGTCAGTCTGAACCATTGAACCACATGATTTTTGCCATTTTACTCCAAATGTCAATCTTTATTGGAGCCTTTTTTCCTGATTAGTCTCATTAATAAGTGATTTGTAATGAACACACAGCTATTTAGTCCCAATCCTGCGAGTTCTCAACACACTGTGTGCATACGAAAATGCTCTCACTTTCACTATTAAACATAGCTATGGTTTTTACTCTTCATCACACAGCTTCACCAAGTGTTTAAGTGATCTCCACTTATGACATTTTTCCAATCACATTTCTCTTCCACAAAGTTCAGCACTACAGTATCCTGTCAGGTTTTCATAAAGTGATGGTTCTTAACCCATTTTCAGGAATCTCCTTAGTTGTTTTCTTTGCTTGATGCAGCCCTACAATACAAGCTTTCTGAAATGACGACTTTTTTGGGGTCGATTAGTGTAGCAAAAAACTTTAAGATAGTGAAGAGTGGGACAATGAAGTGGATAAAAAAAGTTGTATTTGTGAATAACTGCACATCTGAAATGCACCACGCAAAGACTGAGGAAAAACAATGAAATGAAGTCTCTTTCCCAATGCCCAACCTTTTGCCTAGTTTCAAGTCTTTATGTGTTTTGTGTATTAGCACACGGAGTACACTATTCGCTGTAAGGTTAAGTTCATAGGGTGAAGCATAAGACACAGGAAATGTTATGCGTTCGTGACTGTATGTTCCGAAGCGTTTCCCCCTCCCTGACACGCTACCTTGGCGTTTAATTAATGAACTACACGTTAAGCATTGGACACATTGTTTTGTAACACCACTGATTACAAAAAAAAAAAAAAAGGTATGATTGTGTGAAGCAGTGTGAAGTCTATGACGACGAGAATATGGATAATAAGGACGATAATATGAATTTTCAATTATCTTTTAGCTGTGTGGATGTGGACAGTGTGTGTGTGTGTGTGTGTGTGTGTGTGTGTGTGTGTGTGTGTGTGTGTGTGTGTGTGTGTGTGTACCTTTAGAAGAGCTTGGCTGAATCTTCTCATTACATTGAGATACATTTCATGAGTCTTTGGGTCTCTCTGCTGTGTGTCCTGGTCCTCACACTCCACTATTACATACCTGTAGGAACAACAGCAGCATTAACGTCCAACAACAGGACAAATGTGGGGCGGAAAATCTGGCAGCTCCACTTCAGGGAAAAGGGATGCTGGTCGTTCCTATAGGAGTCCTGTAGGACTGTTCAATTCTTGAACTTGATCATTGAGACAGTGTTGATTATTATTGAATTTAATAATTTTTCTTTTAACAACATAAACAAGCACAATTGGAAACATTGATGCATTTATAGTAAATGCTAATTTTACATTTTGGAGACTTGTATAGAGAACTAATGAACTGCTGAACAAATATGTAACAGTCAGGGCTTCCCATTTGTTTTGTTTTTTTGGGGTACAGGAGAAGTTGGAGAGATTTGGAGAGTACAGGTTGGAGAGATTTGCTTTTTCAGGGTAAACAGACAAATAGCTCTATCGTATCTTCAAATGAAAGAAAAACATAGTCCGGTGAGGGAGTGAGTATTCTTGGCAAAATAATTTTAGTTCAAATACAAACACAAATAATTTACTGACCATTTGCACAAGAGGAAACTATCATTTTGTTTATTGTACGAGTATGGATACTCACCAGTACAAGTAGTTGGCCAGTGTGGAGTTCTTGCAGGCACGTGATATGAGGAAAGTACACAGGTCTTGCTGCACAACAAAACACATGCACACACAGTTACACACCAACACCACCGCCATAATTTTTTAAACTCCCGCACTTTTTTACCTCCAGATTTTCTCCATCTCCTCCGTCTTTGCCTTTCTGTGTGCCGGTGGTTGCAGCCGAGGTTATCTGGGAGCTAATTAGAAATAATTGTGTTAACACAACTTCAATGTTATGAGTTCAATAACATTGGTTTCATTTCTCTCCCAAAACAAATCACACAATCAATCACCTATTAGTTTTAGCTGAAGCAGCAGAAAACAAACCAACATTACATTCTGCCTCCCACACCTAAACATCTGCATGCACATTTGTACACACACGCAAAACAGAGATATAGTGAAGATAACATGTATTGTTGCCCACTGGAAAATGGAACACTTGGCCACTGTTAACCCAGTTTATAAGTGCATTAATTACTGCATACATGCTGTGTTTAGTGACCCACCTGTCCAAGTCCCCCAGTGTGGTGCTCTCAGACAGGCCCTGGCTGTCCCGCTTACTGCCAGGATCCAGACCACCCTGGATATCACTGAAGTTCTCATACTTCAGAGCCTGAACCAGCTGCAGCAAGTACATCAACAAATCCTACACACAGAGAACATCAAACACGTTTTTTACATGCTTCCTTCAATAGTCTACAAGCAGGAGTATGCCATCTGTGCATATAAGAAAGTACATATAAAATTATTTAAATGAACGAAACACATTCTTGCTTTTACCATGGCATGAATGGTTTTTTTCCTGTTTTAAAGCAAATTATACAACAGTTAGGTCTAACCGAGTAATTTGAAGCATTCCACGAGTGGTGACAATGGTCGGTAACACCACAGGGATATTTAGCTGGAAGTATCACACCACGTCACAGATGCTCTACAGTCGTCAATTATACCAACTGTTGGCCGCAGGATGGGTGAAAGTGGGTCAGTATGGAACACAGAACTGAGGAGAGAGCAGCTACCTGCTAAAACTCAGATTCAAAACCAGTCACGGACACATTTTAGCAACAGAACACATCTGATTAAGTTATGTCATTTTAAATAACACCAAGTCGCTCCGAATTGAATCTCTGTTGTTTTATTTATGCCTAACGCTAACTAGCTTCTAACACAAGGCTGAATCCAATATCCCTCTCCAACACCAAGTAGTGAACTTGATTAATCGTTAAACAAGTGATGGTACACACTAGTGGACAAGCTTTCCATTTAACGCTATTTGGGGTTTAAGCCCAGCACCTGGAAGTTAACTGAGCTGATATTCTAAAGCGGAGTAAGTGGAAATATAAAGAGAAAGATATGTACGGAGGGATACGTGTTGGCAAAGTAAAATAACTGATTAAATAAAAAAAATAATAATCATAACCGGTTTAGAATAAATGTTGTTTGTGGAACTGTTGCAGTAAAGACATCATTGTGAGTATATATTTCATTATTTAAACCACTGTGGAATAATATAATTTTAGATTGGCTTATGGCTACATACTGGTACGGACTCACATCCCAAATGTCAATACTACTGGTTTCAATTCCAGAATATAAATATGAAATCCCCGACAATATCTCCTCAATATACTCTTATAATAAAAGCTTGTGTGTACATTACTGCATTGTTTCTTAAGTATAATCCACCCATCAGCAGAATCTCACCTCATCATCAGCCTGCTGTAGACGGGCCACGGCGTAGCGTCTGACTGTGGGGTTGGTGAATTGAGACGAGAGCAGCTCCAGTGAGTCCTCCACGTCGATGGGTCTCCACTTTCCCAGCAGCTCCAGCGCCTGCTTGGCCTCCTGTGGCAATGCCCAGTTCACACACTTCAGGAACTTAGTCAGGGCCTGTGAAACACACACACACACACACACACACACACACACACACACACAGACAGACATTACAGGTACAGGTTTATACATTTACTGTATATTTAAAATGATCTACATAGCTGATGTTTGATGTGAACATTGCCTGACCCTCCTGACCTTTATCCTTAATTAAATTCAAAGATTTAAATATTTTTTGTATAGCGCTGTTAACAGTTTACATTGGAACAAAAATGTGGATATGAATTAAAAAATTGTTTGTACTGAATGAGAAAGCTGGAGGTCGCAGTGGAGAAGAACCTGACTCAAAAGGAAGTCCATCCTCATTTCCATTATTTCTTATGGGAAATTTGGTTTAGGAGTGTTTTGAAATACGAGCTCGCTTCCGGGAATGAATTATGCTCGTAATCCAAGGTTCCACTGCAATTTTTAAAATCTTATTTTCACTGTTAATATGTAAAAGTCAGGCCATGTTCCATTACAAAGCATGTTTTCATTAGAGTCATTTAGCATTATTAATTTCATTAATTAACAGCAATATATTTATATGTTTATCCATATGTGTGAAAAAGTAAGTACACCCCATGAAATGGTCCTTTTATTTTGAAATATAGTGCTGTGAAAAACATTTTTTTTGTAAAAATGTATCCTTTTTATGTGTGTGTGTGTGTGTGTGTATTTTTTACAACCTGATAACCTGAGTAAATACAACATGAATTTTTTAAAATAATGATTTCATTAACCAAGGGGGAAAAAGCTACGCAAACCTGCCTGTCCCTGTGTGAAGAAGTTATTGTTCTAAACTTAGTAACTGGTTGTGGCTGTTTTAATTTAGCCACATAGGACAGTTTCGAGCATGAATGGCCTGTTTAAGGTTATGCCACATATACACAAAAGAAAAACAAAAATCACGCATGTACAGTAAGCAGACTAATCAGTATTTGCTATTTAGTTAAACAGTATGTCAGGGTAAATAAATTTTAACATGGAACATATAAAGTTATGTACGTACATGTAGAGATTTACTTTCTTTTTCCACATAAGAAAAGTGCATTGTATTTTATCTCACTCAAATGCTATTAACATTACTTACATAAAAACCAGATAATAGTACATCCAAATATGTTGCAAAGGTTTCTATGAAACAGTGTACTTCACATGACCATACATACATTTATATCACAGTTATATTTATTGTATTGAGAATTAGGATCACTCCACAGTACTGCATCTTCTTATATGTAACTGTGAGTCTGGGAATCACTATTAAACACACAGTCATATGGCACGCACACACCTTTTCCTGAGTGGTGAGATAATATCTGAACTTCCACACCAGATCCTGCTCCTCAGAGGTCAGCTGCTTGGTGGGAGGGTAGCTGACGATGATCTGTGAACACGCAAACACTGCAGTAAAATCTCTGGTCCGTTCATTGCTCACACCCACACACACATTCCATGATGGCTCTCTGGCTCACTCACGTTGAGCTGGTCCCTGGTGGCAGCGTTGGGCTTCAGGTCGTGGTCAGACGGTCCACTCCGCAGGCTTCGAGCCAGTTTGTGGTGTTTGCTCTCAACCAGATTTTCCTAATATACAATGCAATGTTCAGTTTAATTGGATATGCTGGAGTTTTGGTACAACACATTGAGAGTGAGTTCCTTCTAGGAGTGTGATGAGGAAATGTGAATTAAGCTACACTACTTACACTATGATCTATATCATAACCTCATTAAAGTAAAACTGTTATGATACTTATTGAAATATGAAAATTTTTTGAAAAGAGAAAAAAAAAAAAAACTTAAACAGTCCTGGATATTTTTATGGTATAATTTATATGGTAACCCATTGTTCTCCATGTTGGGTCCAAGACATATAGCCAGAGGTTTACAATATATATTTATTTCATGTATAATGCACCCAATATAAAAGAGGCTCAATAAAATGCAGAATTGCTGCTAATTTTCTACAGTTTTAAAATCCTTGAAAATGTTTATTAGTAGACTCGGTAATATCAGAGTCAATATTAGGTGTAATTTTCTATTAACGTTTTTACAAACATTCATCACTCACCATGCCCATTTGAGGATCAGGGACTTTAACTATGTCTGAACTGGTCAGTAGAGTGGACGCTTCATCTCCATCCTTCACACACCAGGAGGAATAACACATTAATAACCAGGTCACTATATATGAAATGGACATCTAGCTCTCAGCATAATCTATCGACAGTCTCAAAGATTATAAGCATCTATCAAAGCCACACAGTCTTTGAGCAGAGGCTTAAATACGTTTTATAGTAAAATATTCTGTATTCTGTCTCTTCTCTCTCTCTCTCTCCCTCTTCTCTTGAATCCTGCTGCCACATGATTAAAAGAAATCCCTCCTAATGAGTAATGGTTATGTTAAGCCATCATGCAGCATCATTAAATCAGTATTATTATTCAAACAGAAATATTTAAATGTATTAAGAGGAAGCTTACTTACCTTTTCATAGTAAACAATGCTGTATTCTTTGTCTCCGCTCTTCACTCGAGGAAATTCCACCATAAGGTACATGAAGTTGGAACTACGTTTCTCACTCTGTAGAGAAGACAGATCTTTACACTAAAGGTCACAAATAACTCAAAAAAAAAAAAAAAAAAAAAAAAGATTGCCGGATACACATATAGTACTAGGATTTAATGCTTCAAGATTAAAGAAAAAACTGTGTAAAAATTCAAAGACACAATCGCCATTTATGCCAAAGCCAAGGCAAGGTAATTTCATACGCAAAGGTCATTTAACAAACAAACAAACAAACCCGCTAAAATATCGTGTCATGTGTGGGAACTGTACATACAATCATTCAGTTACACCACTTTCACATTACAGGAACTTTATTGCCACATCCCCTGTACACTCCTGACCTCAATTCAAGCCATTTCCACATGTGAGAGTCATTAAGGAGTTCCTGGGAGGCCAGCATTTCAGATGTGAACCAGGCAGCCAGATCATGACTCTAGTGTGCTAAGAAAACTTTCTACCTTGATGGGATCCAAACACTACTGAATCACTGGGATAAGTGCATTAGTGTAGCAGAGGATTACATAGAGAAATATAAGGAGTTTTTATTTTTGAGAACAGTGTTCTGTTATTCTGCACAATCAAAAGTCCTGCTTTAACTTGAATACCCTGTTATATAACTTTGAAAATGGAACTGTGTTCCATTATTTATGAGCCACAAAAATGGGGTGTGTGAAAAAAATGTGAAGTTTATGAAAATGGCTGTAATTCCTGAATGCCACACTTCTTCAAACACCCTCAAGTAAAGCTGAAACATGTGGTGGTGTACAGAAGCCAAATGACAAAAAAAAAAAAAAAAAACCTTATCATCGTTCCAATATTTACGAGCCTGATAGGTACATTTACATTGTAGCTCCAGCGAAAAGGCTGAACGACACAAACGACAAGCCGACTAGATTTGGGGTAAGTGGAAGACTGCCTAAATTTCAAAAGAAAATGTTTGAATTTAAATACAGCAAACAGGAGAAAACATTTACTGCTTCCCTCTTCTACAAGCCTGGCGATAAACTGAAGAGATGAACCTGGTGTGTTTGAGCAGAAAAATCATGCCACACATTACACATTTATCGTTTTTAATGTACGACCATCTCACCTCATTGATCATCTCAATCTCTCTGAAGGTCAAGCGGTCCAGCCAGTCCACCTTCACCATGTGCCCCTGACGATGAGCCTTCGTCAACTAAAGGGAGAGAGAGAGAGAGAGAGAAAGAGAGATAATGTTTAAATAAGTAAGATTTAAAAAAAAGTGTGAGATCCATGTTGTGCTGTGCATAAACACTCAGCCAAAACGTTGTGTGCCAGCCAAAGGTAGCTGTGTGTGCATGTTCACACACAAGTAAATCATACAGTGGATGGTCAGCACAAGGTAGTCACACATTAGAAATGTTCCTGTCACTCACATTAGTAAACTTGCACGAGAGTCTCAGGCAGAAAGCATGCAAACTTTACAGCTTTTGCTAGATTTCATAGGAACTACAGGTTAAACGCATCACTATATAACTGTAGCCCCTTTCCATTGATCAGGAGCTGATCATGGAGTTCGGTCTTATCCGCAACGGTCCTGTACATGTGTAATGAAGCCAGTCCCTTCTTTTAGTTACCATGGCAACACAGAACATTTTTTATTATTTGCATGATTGCCACTAATGTAATACATGAACAGATCAGATAGTTTTTTTTTTTGTGGCTAAAATTTCTGTCAAATTTATTACTGCAATCACGTCTCAACAGTCTGAGGAAGATGAAAGGTTTAATTGCACTTCTCTATACAAGACGCCTGTTCTTCCTTGCAAAAAATAAATAAATTTTGTATTTGCTTAATGATTAGTTTTCTTTCATGCAATATCCTTTACCTATGTATACAACACTTCTCCCCTTTCACTGTGTAATGATGTTGGCTTGACAGAGGCATATACTGTTTTTTTTTTAATATATGTTGATATGTAGTGGTTATCGCTGTGGCCTTGCACCACTATGGTCGAGGGTCGAGTCCCGCCTTAGGTCTGTGTGCAAGGAGTTTGCATGTGTCCCTGTGCTTGGTGTGTTTGGGTTTTCTCCCAAAGACATGCAGATTAGGCTACATGGCGTTCCTAAATTGTCTGGTGTGTGTGATCCTGTAACAGGATATGCGGTATAGAAGATTCATTTTCATTTTTTTCCTTATATTTACCCTGTCCAAGAGGCCTTCAACTCCCACCTCCAGCTGAGCTTTTCCAGCATCCCAGTAGGAGCTGGGGACATTGAATCAGAGTGATCAATGTTCAAAGCTTCTATTGCTGAAACTGCAGCTGTGAGCTGTGGTCTTACGGTTCTGGGTGCTTCAAGGGGCGGTAACCCTCGAACAGCGTGGTGGACACCTGTGGTTAGGGAAGCTGACCGACTGAAAAAGGAGTCCTTCAGGGATATGTTATCCCAGAGGACTCTAGAAGCAGTTGCAAGGTACCAGCGGGCTCAAAGGACAGCAGCCGCAGTGGTAGCAGAGGCAAAACAGCGGGTGTGGGAGAGCTTGGCGAATCCATGGAAAAGGACATTCGGGCGGCACCAAGGTGCTTCTGGAAAACCATCCGGCACCTCAGGAGGGGGAAACGGGGAACCACCCAAGCTGTGTACAGCAAGGATGGGACACTGCTGAACTCGACTGAGGAAGTAATTGGGCGGAGGAAAGAGCACTTTGAGGAACTCCTGAACCCGAATAATTCACCCTCTGTTGCAGAGACAGAGCTGGAGGATGATGGGGGTCGGCGTTGATCTCCCTGGCCGAGGTCACTGTGGTAGTCGAACAACTCCACAGTGGAAAAGCCCCCAGGAATTGACGAGATCCGTCCGGAAATGCTGAAGGCTCTGGGTGTTGAGGGACTGCCTTGGTTGACACGCCTCTTCAACATTGCGTGGAAGTCTGGGACAGTGCCTAAGGACTGTCCCAGGCAGACTGGGGTGGTGGTTCCCCTTTTTAAAAAGGGGGACCAGAGGGTGTGTGCCAACTATAGGGGCATTACACTACTCAGCCTCCTTGGGATAGTGTACTCTAAGGTGCTGGAAAGGAGGGTTCGGCCGATTGTCGAACCGCAGATTGAAGAGGAACAATGTGGATTCCGTCCTGGTCGTGGAACAGCGGACCAGATTTTTACTCTTGCAGGAATCCAGGAATATGCTCATCCAGCATATTTGTTTTGTGGATTTGGAGACGGCATATGATCGGGTCCCTCAGGATTTTCTGTGGAAAATACAGCGGGAGTATGGGGTGAGGGGGTCACTTCTCAGGGCCATCCAATCCCTTTACGCCCAAAGTGAGAGCTGTGTTTGGATTCTCAGCAGTAAGTCAAACTTGTTTCCAGTGGGTGTTGGCCTCCGTCAGGGCTGTGCCCTGTCACCAATCCTGTTTGTGATTTTCAGGGACAGGATATCAAGGCGCAGCCGTAGAGGAGAGAGTTTTCAGTTTGGTGGGCTAAGGATTCCATCGCTGCTTTGATCATCGGTCTGTGACCTGCAGCGCTTGCTGGATCGGTTTGCAGTGTGAAACGGCAGGGATGAGGATCAGCACCTCGAAATCTGTGGCCATGGTTCTCAGCAGGAAACCGATGGATTGTCTACTACAGGTAGGGAGCGAGGTGTTACCCCAAGTGAAGACGTATCTCGGGGTCTTGTTCACGAGTGATGGAATAATGGAACGTGAGGTTGGCAGGAGTATCGGTGCAGCGGGGGCGGTATTGCAGTCGCACTGTTGTGACGAAAAGAGAGTTGAGCCAAAAGGCAAAGCTCTCAATCTACCGGTCGATCTTTGACCCTCACCTATGGTCATGAGCGTTGGGTCATGACCGAAAGAACAAGATCACGAATACTAGCGGCCGAAATGGGTTTTCTCAGAAGGGTAGCTGGCTTTTCACTTAGAGATAAGATGAGAAGCTCAGTCATCTGTGAGAAACTTAGAGTAGAGCCACTACTTCTTTACGTGGAAAGGAGTCAGTTAAGGTGGTTCGTGCATCTAGTAAGGATGTTACCAGGCGCCACACTAGGGAGGTGTTCTTGGCATGTCCAGCTGGTAGGAGACCACGGGCAAACCAAGGACTAGATGGAGAGGTTATATCTCCACACTGGCCTGGGAAGGCCTCGGGATTCCCCAGTCAGAGTTAGCTGAGGTGGCTGGGGAAAGGGATGTTTGGGGTTCTCTGCTGGAACTGCTACCCCCGCGACCAGACTCTGGATAAGCGGTTGAAGATGGATGGATGGATATTTACCAGAAAAGAAAACACCTCTACCCTTCCGTCTTTCCAGCTGATGACATATCCAGTCCCTATCCATTTCATGTGTAGTGCATGTGTAAATGCTACAGACAAGAATCTTCCTGCACTGAAAGAGAACAAGCTGTGTCTATGAGCAGACGGTAACAAGTTTAAAAGGGTGATTATATTTGCCAGTCTCTCCCCAGGTGAGAAGTTATAAGTACAGTGAGATGCCATCAAACACACCCTGCTCTCACACTCTGCAAACAATTACTTTCTTTCAAACACACACAGCTTTACAGTCAAATATACATGGACATCCAGCATTCCTGCCCTCTTTGTACTCACATCACTAAGTAGCTCCAGGTCAGGACCCTGGAACAGACAGCAGTTAAAATGTGTCCTATAACATCACACACGCACACTTTTCTCCCTCTCTCACTGTCCCTAATTATTCACGAACATCCCTCTTGTCACCTTAGCCAGCCTGCCCATCTGATCCTCAGCCAGAGTGCTGCTAGTCCTGCCTGGTGTCGATGTCGTGTCCCCGCCATCACCTTCCACCCCAGGCCACACCTTCAGATCGTGCATGCCCTGCCGGAACATTCTGTAAAAAGAGAAAACACAGAGGAGAATACAGTGTGAATTAAATTTTATATATAACTATATAACTGATATATACACATAATATATACAGTATATAAATAGTATATATTTCTTATTTTTTTTATGAACATACACACAAAGGTAGACCTCCTTGAACAGATCAAGTAAAGACAATCGAGAGACCCTCACCCGTATTTTCCAAAGAGGGTGACTGTGGTGCCCCCTACAGGAGTGGCACGTCCTGGCCCATAAACATCCCACACAGTCAGAGCTACCTGAGCATTCTGTGGCAGGTCAGGATACTTCACTGGTAACCTCAACCACTCGTTCCAGCTACAAACAAACAGCACATGTTCTCATGAAATCTGCAGTTTATCATTCATAATGCTATAAATAATCCTAGAAATTGATTTACAATATCGCAAAATAAGCGATGACTAGTTTCATGAATTTGCCACTTTTTTAAAAAACAAAATGGTTTCAGTAGTGAGGGTATTTTTTTATTATCGCACTGTTATTATTGCAAGTATGATTCATCTCCAAAACACTGGATGACTAAAAAATTCAACAATATGTTCCTGTAAAATGGTTTTCTGTCAGTAAATCACACTGAAAACTTCACTATGTGTTAAAGTAGGAAAACTGGCCTGAAGATATACATGACCTCCTTTGACTTTCATTATACCCGGAGGTACTTACTTCCAGCGGGTACTGAAAGCTTTATAGGATGTTCGAACAGGCAGCGCTAGTGGCTTCCCCTCTGCAAACACCTGGCAGGTAACATACAGGTCTGAGCAGTTCTCCTGGTAAAGCCCAGAGAACCTCAGCATCGGGTCTTCAAGCAGAGCTTTGTAGCTTTTCTGTTCCCGCTTACCTTCCAGACTTCCTCTGTAAAAGATACAAAACAAATCATGCTTTTAGCTTAGTTTAAACATTCATACCTTTTTTCCCCCAGACCAGAAATCTTCACTTTTTCTCATGTGTGAAACCTGTATTTTTGGTCCAGCTGAAATAATGATGATCCGAAGGTCTGTTCATGGCGACCCGTAAGTGGACTGCATCACACACGTAGGCGCTTTGCAGCGGATTATGTGTTTGAACACTATTTCTATTATATTCAGATAAAAATGGTAGGTGTTCTCACACTTAATGAGGCTAAGAAGGGATTAAAAACTCACATGACTGCAAATAAACTGGAATGTTTTAACCCAGATAATTAAAGAAAAATAAAAGTACTTAAGAAAAAAAAAGTATTCATTAAATAATTTGTCAATTAAATTAAATGAAAAACAATCAACATATTTACTGTATTCTATGTAAAAGTTAAATACACACATACTACATATAGGTAGCAATATATTAAATGGCACCATTAATCCACTGTACAAAAAAATCTGTACAAATAAGTACAAAAGTGGATGAACTTTAAGAATTTGTGAAACTGGGGGGTGAGCGGAATGCTTTTAACAGGAGAACGCTTCATCTCTGCTGCAACGAAGAACACTACAGGAAGTCTTTCCTGCCGACTGCAATTATCCGTTCAGTAACTCTGCTTTGTGTGAGAGGGATGTGAGAGATCTCCTTCTGACATCACTGTAAATAGTGACATACTGTAACGTTCTGTTCTGTATTTACAGTGGTGTGAAAAACTATTTGCCCCCCTCCTGATTTCTTATTCTTTTGCATGTTTGTCACACAAAATGTTTCTGATCATCAAACACATTTAACTGTTAGTCAAAGATAACACAAGTAAACACAAAATGCAGTTTTTAAATGAGGGGTTTTATTATTTAGGGAGAAAAAAAATCCAAACCTACATGGCCCTGTGTGAAAAAGTAATTGCCCCCTGAACCTAATAACTGGTTGGGCCACCCTTAGCAGCAATAACTGCAATCAAGCGTTTGCGATAACTTGCAACGAGTCTTTTACAGCGCTCTGGAGGAATTTTAGCCCACTCATCTTTGCAGAATTGTTGTAATTCAGCTTTATTTGAGGGTTTTCTAGCATGAACCGACTTTTTAAGGTCATGCCACAACATCTCAATAGGATTCAGGTCAGGACTTTGACTAGGCCACTCCAAAGTCTTCATTTTGTTTTTCTTCAGCCATTCAAAGGTGGATTTGCTGGTGTATTTTGGGTCATTGTCCTGCTGCAGCACCCAAGATCGCTTCAGCTTGAGTTGATGAACAGATGGCTGGACATTCTCCTTCAGGATTTTTTGGAAAAAAGTAGAATTCATGGTTCCATCTATCACAGCAAGCCTTCCAGGTCCTGAAGCAGCAAAACAACCCCAGACCATCACACTACCACCACCATATTTTACTGTGGGTATGATGTTCTTTTTCTGAAATGCTGTGTTACTTTTACGCCAGATGTAACGGGACACGCACCTTCCAAAAAGTTCAACTTTTGTCTCGTCGGTCCACAAGGTATTTACCCAAAAGTCTTGGCAATCATTGAGATGTTTTTTAGCAAAATTGAGACGAGCCTTAATGTTCTTTTTGCTTAAAAGTGGTTTGCGCCTTGGAAATCTGCCATGCAGGCCGCTTTTGCCCAGTCTCTTTCTTATGGTGGAGTCGTGAACACTGACCTTAATTGAGGCAAGTGAGGCCTGCAGTTCTTTAGATGTTGTCCTGGGGTCTTTTGTGGCCTCTCGGATGAGTCGTCTCTGCGCTCTTGGGGTAATTTTGGTTGGCCGGCCACTCCTGGGAAGGTTCATCACTGTTCCATGTTTTTGCCATTTGTGGATAATGGCTCTCACTGTGATTCGCTGGAGTCCCAAAGCTTTAGAAATGGCTTTATAACCTTTACCAGACTGATAGATCTCAATTACTTTTGTTCTCATTTGTTCCTGAATTTCTTTGGATCTTGGCATGATGTCTAGCTTTTGAGGTGCTTTTGGTCTACTTCTCTGTGTCAGGTAGCTCCTATTTAAGTGATTTCTTGATTGAAACAGGTGTGGCAGTAATCAGGCCTGGGGGTGACTACAGAAATTGAACTTCGGGTCGTGAAAACCACAGTTAAGTCATTTTTTAACAAGGGGGGCAATCACTTTTTCACACAGGGCCATGTAGATTTGGAGTTTTTTTTCCTCCCTTAATAACGTAAAGCTTCATTTAAAAACTGCATTTTGTGTTCAATTATGTTATCTTTGACTAATAGTTAACGGTTTTTGATGAGCAGAAACATTTAAGTGTGACAAACATGCAAAAGAATAAGAAATCAGGAAGGGGGCAAATAGTTTTTCACACCACTGTATATACATTAATCGCCACATGAAAGAACTGTGATACGTAATTGAAACAAATTTCCCCTATTTTACTTACTATCAAGCTATCTATCTAGTGGTACTGTGACTTAGAGATTAGCACTGTAGCCTTGCACATCCTCCACTGTGTGCACGGAGTTTGCATGGTCTCCCTGTTCTCGGGTTTGCTCTGGGTACTCCGGTTTCCTCCCACGGTCTAAAGACAAGCAGGCTAATCGGTGATCTCTAACTGCCTGTAGTGTGTGAATGTTGACCAGAGGTCCTACAACAGGGACTAAAATGGGAATAATACCAATAGTCATCACTAGCCACCAAGCACTCTAGTTGGACAACAGAGGTTAATAGATGGATGGATGGATGGATGGATGGATGGAGCTATCGATCGATCTATCGAAATGCAAAAAAGCACAGAAGAAAATCCAGAAATTCAAACAAAAACAGTCTTGTTGAGGTCCAGATATTGAAAATGATTGAGTGAATGACTACAGTCATATCTACCTGACTGAGTCTTTGGGGTTCTGTGGTGGACTGGGATGTAAGGGGACAGGGGGAGATCCGTGTTATCTGGCCAACTATAAATGTTTATAGATGTAATGTTTCTTTCTAACATCCTGGGGTTTAACACCCGCTCATGAGCAATAAATACCGTGTGAGTGATTAATTACAGGCGCCCCGGATGACGTCACCCATCATAGTCGTCTTTTTTACGAGGCTGATCGCTGCACGCGGGGCGACAGTTGGTCCGGACGGGGATGACGTCAGTGCGTTTGTTCAGCTGAGTCACGTGCGCTGTCATGCTCCAACCACAGCAACAACACAGCTAAAGTGCTACAGAACTCATTTCTCCTAATAATCTACTTACAGCAATAACGCGTATTACTAAGACCATCAATTAAACATCACATCAACATAGAGAGGATGTAAAATATTCACTAATATCTGTCAACAAAGCATCTCGTTGTGCAGTCTTTGTTATGTGTTTGTTTAATAAACAGACCTGGTCGATTATAACCCATGCTGATGGTTACTTATTTAATTAACATGTTAGTTAGGGTTCAGGCTTTTTGTTTTGTTTTTTAAAGGAGTACTCACATTTTCAGTTGGACATTTATGTCCAGGTCGCAGCTGTAAACATAGTTAAACTTGTCCGTGTCCATCTCCAGCCTCTTCTACAACCATTAAACAAGACACATAATACTGTTCAGTGAGCTGAGAGAGAGAGAGAGAGAGAGAGATGTAACAGAGCAGCAGGCCAGAGAGAGACCCCCTGCACTGAGGGAGTTCCAGCTCAGCACCACAGCCTGCTCTGTTTATTCCTGCAATGTCCCACACTGTTTATTAAACATGCATCCGCATCTGCTGGTTAACTGATTTATGTGGCAACTGCTTTAAAAACGACGAATCACTGCAGTGACTGAGTTAGTGAGTATCAGTCTATCCATAGTGCGCTTTCCGAAGAAAACACAACAAAATCTTACAGCAGGCAAAAGCAATCGATAGCTATCGCTCCGTCAGAACGCTGGTTAAACACACAATCCTGCTGGTCAGAAACCATTACTTTAGTCTGCACAGCCCGAGTCACTTCCTGGTTTGATCTATGGACGGAAAGCAAAATAGGACAAAAGTATCTAGTAATAGTGGTATTCCAGTAATTGTACAGTGACCACTTGTAATTAAATGGAGTAATTCCATATGCGTTGTTTGTTGTGTTTAATATATTATTTTACACAACTTTTTAAAATTATATTTAGGATATAATTTGCATTGTATACTCAGCCCATATTCTCATATTTAATTAGAATTATATTTAAACAAATCTAATAAGTCCTAGTTTAAACTATAAAGTATTCCTATTGTGTATTTAATTACCATGTAGTCCAAAAATGTATACACACTTCAACAGTTCTCTATGCCCTTTTTTAAAACTCAAAATGAATTTTGACAGCAGTGACCCCATCAGAAGAGGGGTGTATATATTTTTCATGTTGCAGTGTGGATATAGTTTTTGGGTCCCTCTATACATAGTACAACCCCTGGCAAAAATTCTGGAATCACCCCTCTCAGAAGATGTTCATTCAAATGTTTAATTGTGTAGAAAAAAATACAAGCACATAAATGCCACAAAACTATTTTCACTCAACAATCCAAACTTCTGGCTGTATAAAACACTTTAAAAAAACAAAGAAAGATAACTATAGTCAATGACAACTGTTTTGACAACTTAAACAGAGGAAAAAATATGGAATCACACAAATCTGAGGAAAAAAATATGGAATCACCATGCACTTTGCATTTCTAAAACAAATACCTGTATCTGATTACAACTGCTAATTAGTCTACAGTTAAAAAAGAGTGCTTGCACACATTAGGGATGTGTTGAACCAAGATGATTGACATAACTCATAGCTCCAACACGAGAGATGTCAGTTGAAACAAAGGAGAGAATTATCAAACTTCTTGAAGAAGGTAAATCTTCATGGAATGTTGCAAAAGATGTTGGTTGTTCCCAGTCAGCTGTGTCTAAAATCTGGACCAAGTACAAATCAAATGGAAAGGTTGTAAAAGGGAAGCGTACTGGTAGACCAAGAAAGACATCAAAGCGCCAAGACAGAAAACTTAAAGCAATATGTCTTGAAAACAGAAAATGCACAACAAAACAAATGAGGAACAAATGGGCAGAAAGTGGAGTCAATGTCTGTGACCGGACAGTAAGAAATCGCCTAAAAGAAATGGGATTTACATACAGAAAAGCCAAAAGAAAACCATCATTAACATCTAAACAGAAAAAAACAAGGGTTCAGTGGGCTAAAGAAAGACAATCTTGGACTGCGGATGACTGGATGAGAGTTAGATTCAGTGATGAATCACGAATCTGCATTGGGCAGGGTGATGATGCTGGAACTTTTGTTTGGTGCCGTTCCAATGAAATTAATAAAGACAACTGCATGAAGAAAACATGCAAATTTCCACAATCATTATTGATATGGGGTTGTATGTCAGGTAAAGGTATGGGAGACATGACAGTCATTACATCTTCTATAAATGCACATGTTTATGTTGAGATTTTGGACACTTTTCTTATTCCATCAATTGAAAGGATGTTTGGTGATGGTAGCATAATTTTTCAGGATGATAATGCATCGTGCCATAGGGCAAAATCTGTGAAAACATTCCTACAGGAAATACATATAATGTCAATGGCATGGCCTGCAAATAGTCCGGACCTTAATCCAATTTAAAATCTGTGGTGGAAATTAAAGAAAATGGTCCACGACAAGCTCCAACCTGCAAAGCTGATCTGGCAACTGCAATAAGACAAAGCTGGAGACAGATTGATGAAGTATACTGTTGGACATTAGTTAAATCCAGGCCCAGGCTGTTATAAAAGCCAGAGGTGCTGCAACAAAGTACAAGTATTGTTTTTATTTGGTGATTCCATATTTTTTTCCCTCTGTTTGAGTTGTCAAAACAGTTGTCATTGACTATAGTTATCTTTCTTAGTTTTTTTTTAAAGTGTTTTATACAGCCAGAAGTTTGGATTGTTGAGTGAAAATAGTTTTGTGGCATGTATGTGCTTGTTTTTTTTCTACACAATTAAACATTTGAATGAACATCTTCTGAGAGGGGTGATTCCATAATTTTTGCCAGGGGTTGTATATATATGAGGTGACATCAAAAAGTTTAGAGACTACTTTGTAACTCACCAATAGATGCACGCACAGTCATAGGGGACAACGACCTTCATAAGTGTGCTAAAAGACATCATCCTGTTTACGTCGGGAGCTGTGCAACTGGTGCTATTCTGACCACGTCCATTACCACGTCTGCTATTGATAAAAGCAAAAATTTACATGCACTTATCATTATATTGGGCTTTTAATGTTTTTATTATTATTTAAAATACTTGTAGGGGTAAAATAATTATACAACATCAATCTTTAACAGGAGATAACCCCAATAATTTGGGGCACAAG
Source organism: Channallabes apus (assembly GCA_030522415.1). Taxonomy (NCBI): domain Eukaryota; kingdom Metazoa; phylum Chordata; class Actinopteri; order Siluriformes; family Clariidae; genus Channallabes; species Channallabes apus. The sequence goes on from CM060108.1 coordinate 37,333,699, forward strand.
GTTTAATTTATTTTAAACCATCACATCCAACAACCATCATTAAGAAACCATAACAGGATAAAAATTATGAAGAGCATTCATGCCAAACAATGACTTTGAAATTTTAAAAACTTTGAAATTCCTTGTAGGCGGCACAGTGGTGTAGTGGTTAGCACTGTTGCCTTGCAGCTCCAGGGTCTGGATTTCATTCCCGGCCAGGCTCGATTCCTGTCTCTGTGTGCATGGAGTTTGTATGTTCTCCCCATGCTTGGTGGGTTTCCTCCGGGTACTCCGGTTTCCTCCCACAGTCTAAAGATATGCATGTTAGGCTAATTGGCGTTCCAAAATTGCCTGTAGTGTGTGAGTGTGTGTGCCCTGTGATGGATTGACACCCTGTCCAGCGTGTACCCTGCCTCGTGCCATAAGCCTCCTGTTATATGCTCCAGGTCCCCGCGACCCTGAATACAGGATAAAGCATTATAGAAGATGAGTGAGTGACTGAGTAAAATTCCTTGTGAATGAAGGTGAAAAGAAATTTACATTAAGAGAAGATGTTAAGCACAGTACAGTGATGAGACTCTTAGTCGCAGTAAAACTTTTTTATTGGTACAAATATTTTAAAGAACGCTGTACATCTGCGAATGGTGATTTCAGCCAAGGTGGCTTGTATGAACAAGGAGTGGAACACCTGATCCTCGAAAGTCATCAGATAATTTGTTGCCAACTTGCAGAAGAGATACATCTGTCTGTGGGAACTGTACACACAATCATTCACCAACACCACTTAGCTGGGTGTTATTACCACATCCCACATACCATACAGCCCTGACCTCATTCCAAGCTATTTCCACATGTTTGGGTCCTTAAAGGAGTTCCTGGGAGGCCAGCATTTCAGATGTGAAACACACAGTTGAACTGGTACATTGCACAAATGGATGGAATAATGATATTTTCAGAAATAAATATCAGCAAGATGGTTTGAAATTGGGCTCGAAATTGGGTGGAACTGATAAAGAAGGTGAAGCTTTTGTAGTCTCAACCCTTTTGTGTGGACTGTGCTTTAAAGTTGTGTCCGTGCAAAGACTCTGTTAAAAAATGTCACTCGCTCCTGGTGTATGTTTTAAAATGCTCCAGGTCGATAAATTAGAGTGTGCTGTAACATAGCAAACCTGATAAGTATTTGATTGGATCGAACAGATGAATTAATATTTTGTAACTACATTAGAATGTGGTAATGTTAAACAAATGTTCTCAGACATTGGTGTAGATAGCTTTTGTGATGTTACACCGGTAATACAAACACTGGGTGTAAATATGGTTTAATCATCATCATCATCATCATCATCATCACCACCACCGCTGCCACCATCACCATTATAATTATTAAGCACTTTCTTGCCATCCATTGAGGATTAAAGAACGAGCAGTAAAACCAGTAAAGAAACCTAGTGCTCTTTTATTGAATTTAAATTTATAACCAGCCTTTTAAAGTGGTGCATAGACTTCATCTTTCTAAAGCCAAACTAGCAAAGATGTATGCCTCGGTAGATCCTACCTGTGTGAGATGCAAGCAGTCTCCTGCTACATTGGCTCATATGTTCTGGTTATGTCCCAAACTATCTGTATTTTGGTCAAACATATTTCTATCTTACTCCAACATATTCTGCAAAGATTTGTGTGTGAATCCTTTAACTGCCATCTTTGGCATCGTATATGAAGACAATAACCTGTCAAAAAGTGAATTGGACTGTATTGCTTTTACCTCCCTGTTGGCAAGACGCCTGATTTTGATCAATTGGAAACAATCATCTCCCCCGGCCTTTAAACAATGGGCAAATGATGTCCTATATTTCCTTAGTTTGGAGAAAATAAGACTGAATTTAAGTGGTTCAAGATCCAAGTTCACGGCCAGGTGGCGTCCTTTCTTGGATTACATCAAAAACAAGATATGACTACGAGAGGTCAAAACTATGTGGCTGTTACCAGGTTTTGTTTATGATGTTCTGATGCTATTTCCTGTACACAATAGAAGAACACTTTGTATATATGTTATGGTGTTGGTTATGTTATATACGGTATACATATGCTTTTCTTTTCGTTTTTCTTTTCTTTTATTTGTTGTTGTAAAAAAATGAGAAAACAATAAAAAAAAAAAAAAAAAAAAAATTTATAACCAGCCTGATTTCAGCCTGCTGACTAAAATGCAACTGTTGAACTTTTCCTCAATGTGGCTTGGCAAGCAGTTATGTACTGTACATAATGTGGTGAATGAGTCAGCCTTCATACCAGCCCAACACCTCAGTCCATTACATGCTCCACTCAGTATTAAAGAGCCGTTTAAGAGGACGAGCAATGTTGCTCTCCCACTGTGTGCTTCACATACTCACAGCTGAGGCTATGTCCTTTCTCTTTTATGCAAACCCACATTCCTTGGTTTCATGCTGAGGGGAAGTGGGTGGTCAGGCTTTCCAGCCACTGGACAAGTCATAAAAACTACAGGGTCAAGTGAAGCTGAAAGTAAGCACTAATATTCAGTGGTTAGACATTCAGAGAAAAAAAGAAGGAACATTATAGAGCTTGGATTTATTTGATTTATTAGGTTTATAAGATGTTAGTTGCATATAACAAATTTGACCAGGTTAAATTTTACATATCCAAAGCAATTTATAAGTGAGCTAGACTCTTATGAAATTAATTGTAATAACAACTAGCCAAGTTGTGATTCTCCAACATTTCCATCCTTCATCTGATTGCTTGCCATTCTTGCCCGTCCAATCCCAGTTCCACTGTACAGCTCTAAACTGAAGCACCTCCTAAGGCACTGTTCCCGATTATTTATGTTGGACGGATGTTTTTTTTTATTTATCTAAACTGCGATATTTGTAGGCCAAAAGGAGGAAAGTTTTCAATGATGCAGTGTGAAGTGAGAACACAAAAGTGCCTAGTATAGAGCCTTGAGGCACGACATGAGTTGTTTAAGCAATATCCCAGAAGAGGGTGTGCTGTTGTGCTGAATATTAGTAATATTGCTTTTCAGTTCTACAAACACCATTTATTATCAACAGATTATTATTTGTTTCTTTATTTAACCAGTCATTTTGCTTCTAATGGATCTAACTAACTGCAACTGGGTGGAGCGGGCAATTGACATTTAATTATGGAAGTCAATTTAAATTCTTTCCGTACTACGTAGGCAAAAGGTGTGTGGAATGTGGAGGTGTTGGACATTATATTTTCATTTATTCCGCTTTAGGATATTAACTAACTTCCTGGTTCTAATGATAAATCCAAAATAGTGTTAAATGGAAAGCTAGTGCGCTATGTAGGATGTACAATCACTTGTTTCACACATCAAGTAGTGCCTTCGACCAGGAGTTAGGGAGGAATTTGGGCTTCAGCCTTGTGTTAGATGCGAGTTAACTTTGTAGCTCGCGTTAGCTGTGAACAGAACAGCATGGATGGTTCAGAGGCATTTCAGAACGACTTATACAGTAGTACAAGTAATTATTAAGGAGACAGTGTTATTTAAGACAACAACAGTATAAGAAAGTGCTTCTGTGACTGGTTTTGAATGTGGGTTTTTGTTAGGCAGCTGCTCTCCTCTCTTTCAAGTACTGTGGACTGTACCGACCTACTTATACACTTGCTACAATGATAATAGTGATACATATTGTTTATATCAGCACTTCTGGAATGTCACTTGACCAATCAGGTTACTTTAGTCGGAATTAACTGGTGTATACCTGATACAACATGAAGGCATTTACCTTCCATGATAGTATAAAATCTTCCTGAGTCCAACTATATAATAACCAGAAGGAAACATGTTCAATGAACAACAGACACTCCAGAATGTTCTTTTGAGATGAAAATTTTAAAGAGTGGAAAGTGCTATAAGAACTGGGACTTGCCAGGATCTTCTGCAGACTAGGTGTTCTGCAAACGCCTTTCTCAATAGATATTGGCAGATGTAAAATTTATGGGGTTGTAAAAGATTTTTGGCCTATGTTGAAATGCAAATATTTCTTAGTGTAACAATCAGTCTGATACGTCAAGGCCAGATCAACCTGGCTGTGAATTACTTATGAATTACGCACTTATGTTCACTGAACCGCTTCATTAGTCTTAATGGTCTGAAAATTTATTATATTCCTTAAAAACAAGTATTTAATGTGGAGGTCAAGTAGTCACTACGTGCGTTTGAGTTCCTCAGAGAGCCCAGAGATAGGCAATGGTGAGTCACTCTGTCCGGACTGTGGCGCGTGTCTCAACCATTGAGCAGCAGCACCACAAGCATGACACAACACACTTTTCAACACCTTCAACTACCATGGAGTAACAGAGGCACAAATGCTCCAAACAGAGAGTTATGGGGCCCTAGGGTCATTTAAAAAGCTCATTTCTCTTATTGCAATTCTGTAAAAAGGATGAAAGATGAGCTAATGTTAGGGTTAGTATGTAATGTTTGGTTCGGGTTCAAAGAGCATTACCTTCCTTGCATCATAGGCAATCCTTCTCATCACACACAGACAGACAGCTAATTGATCAGAATACATTGCTACATACATTCTGTTGCATTTAACTTGTAGCTTAACATGGACAATCTTAAGCAGGTTCTTTATATTGACATGCAATACTTCAATTAATATATAAAATACAATATATACAAATTATATACCAACATTTTTCTTGCACATACACAGGCAGACACACATGCACACACCCACCTGCAGCTGAGGTGCAATAAAAGTCTGATGGGTGAGACTTCTTTATGGGTTTCCTCCTTCCAAACAACCACTGAAGCCTCAGCTGGACCGGGCCCATGCAAGCTTACAAAACAGAGACATGTCTATGACATCAGTATGAGCTAAGTCTGGGAAAGCCTGTGAGGGTCAGTACATCCACCAGCCATGACGTTAAGCCCTGTCTGTTTGTATGTTTGAGGATTACCTAGTAACCACCGGGTGAACTTGTTCCTCAGAGAACAGTAGCATCTGTCCACTGATGTTTTCGCCATGTAGTTGACCACCCTCAGGAGCACCGTATAGAGATATTGAATCATCGTGCTTCGTCCAGCCAGGTGACGATTATATTAGGTGTTAACACATCAGTAATGTTGATGTAATGGTATAAGATGTGCATAAGCAGGGTAGTCAATGACCGTGATTTTTTTCCCCTTCTCTGCCTTCTTGCTCACCTCTACTCTTACTCTCACCTCATCCTCCATTCCTCGCTCTTAGTCATTTTATGTCAGTATTTTGTTTTTCAAGGTCATGCCCAGTGGAGCGGAGAATGGCAAATCGCTGGAGAAAAAGAATGTGCCAAACCGCAGGCTTTCCCCCCCCTCTCCAAAAAACATGCCAAGGGTTCCCCCCTCCCACCTCAGCTGTACCTCGCCCTCACAGAAGTGTGGGGGGTATAAATGGAGGTACCAAAACAGAGAGTGATTCAAACAAGTGACACAAAGAGAAGACATGGCAGGACAGAGGATGATGATCCTGATTGGCGTTTTGCTGTGGATGACTTGCTCCGCAGCTCCAACCGAATGCCACTTCAACTCTCAAGGTGAGATAAGCTTCTAACCTACCCGACTGCAATGTGGACAGGTACATTATTCACACATGATTACAAGAACTATCTTCCTTGAGAAAGTAGGCAGCACAGTAAAATCAAGAGATGTGACTTTGAAATACCTGTACATACAGTATCTTGTGTATTAATTACATCACCTTCCAGGTTTATGCAACTTTTTAGAAGCTTAAAGCCTGTTCCTCTTTCCCCCTACAGCTCTGTGCGAGTATGAGGGAAGAAAATACTCATTGGGTCAGACCTGGATGGAGAAGGAGTGCATTCAGTGCACCTGTCTGCACCCTTTCGGCGTGGGCTGTTGTGAAACGTCTGTGACTTTTTAAAGAAATACTAACTTAGTGACTCAGCAATTTGATAAATTTAAATAACATCAGATCTTTTTTCATCCTCAGTGTACAGCAGCCAGTGGATTTCCCGCCTTGGTGCCAGGTACGTGTTGAATCTGTAACCTGCAAGGTGAGCCTGGTGCTGAGCTCTGACCCGCGTCTGCCCTGTATTCCGGGAGAGGGGAACAGTGTGGATCCCAGCCATGGAGAAATGAACCTGCAACTAGCAGGTTAACAAGACAACAAAGCAGTCGATCCATCGGCCAAACCTGCACCGTGCTGGTCCACCTGAGCTGTCATTGTGCTTCACCTGTAGGATCTGTAATAACGACATTATAAATATTTGCTTTTTATCCCCCTTAAAGTTACATTTGGGTTGGTTATGTGCTGCTCTTGATCAGGGTGCGTTTATTTCTCCTGCTTTAATAAACCGTACTGGTTTTACAACACTCCAGAGCACAGATCTGGTAATTGTAGATCTGGTACGTACTTGTCCTTTATGTCACCGATTTAATTATCTACTCACATAGCATGGTCATAATACTTTAATATTACTGAATGCACTATTGTAAATATCCAGCTTTGCACTTTGACTTATACATGTATTACATTTTAATGCCATGAGTATCATATTTACCTAAATAAAATAACATTAAAGTAAACCCTTGTCTGTTAATGGTGATGGGGAGAATAACTAAATACATGTTTCTATGGTTCCACTCTTTATTTGCCAAGAGTTCAAAACACTGTTAATAACTGTAATACGTAATCAGTCAGCTTGTTACAAGCAGAGATATTACACACTGAACAGGAAAGCATTTGTGTATGCATATATAAATATAAAAATAGAGCAACTCCGTAGTGGAGAGTTCATGTAAAATCAGATACATTAACTCACCAGGAATATAATAAATATGAATAAGGTCCCATATTAATGTCTGAAATTTTAAAATCAGGTCCACATACATACACAAGATTTAAAAAAAAACAAAAAAAAAAAAAACATAAAAGACAAAAAACATCATGATGCCGTTTTTTGATCTGGAAATTTCAACACACACACACACGAACGCAGCACACACACATATATATATATATATATCAGATACTGATACTATTTGTCCCAGTGAACTGTGAAACATATGACGCCAATGCCGGATTGGTGGGAAGCACTTTGATTGGCAGGTCCCAGCTAAAGGTGTCCACGTCCACCTGCTCTGCCCCGGTCCATATGGTGACTTCTGATTGGTTCTGAAGGACAGTAGGCAGCTCCACTGGCTCTCTTGCTGTGACGAATTCAAAGTGAAGACGCCATCTTAGGGATACTAAAATGAGGCACATGAGCAGACGTGTAATTTAATGAGAGTAAGGCATAAACTGCTTCATCTACAATGTTTAAAAATATTTAAAAGTATAACATTTAAACAAGAATTATATTTAACCAGGATAGATTAAATATCTCTTTATAAAGGACCAGGCGATTTGGAATAGGTGATGAATAAGTTATATTATGAAAATTAATTGGAGAATAAATATGTAATTATGCAAAGAGCAATGATCTTTAAACATTAATAAATGAGGATATTGTCTCTTGACTAAATGAGACCAGTCTCTGAAACTCTCTGCTACAGAATGAGACACTTCATGTTGTTGAGCAATGACTATTTTTCTCTCCGTACATCTATGAGCCCTGTTGTAGTGTTCAGTTCTTTACTTGTTGTAATAATACAGTGTGTTAAAATCGCTGATGACCAATGAACTGAAGGATAAGCTGTTCTAACCGATATCAGTGCTGAATCCAGGTGTAACATTGAGAGGAACAGGCAGAGAGAAGTGGCTGGAGGCTGTGTGGAGGCAGGACTCCAGGTGGCGGCCATGACCCGTGACACTGACTGCCTGACCCGGTCGCCTCTGGTACTGCTCATGGACCTGCTCCTCGCTCTGCAGACTCACCGAGTACTGACATCATGCAACATACAGACACAAACAGAGTTGAGCACATACTTATACACAAGCATAAGGATTCATGCAACCCTTACTTATCAAGTTAGGATGGTCCTAATTAAATTCAACTAAGACACACGGTTCTGTGTACAGGTCTAGAGGCATGGTTTGAACTTGGACATGGCTTGGACAGGGTGTCACACTTCAGGACATGGTCAAACCATGCCAAGTTTCAGTATCCAATTGGCTCTACTGGTTGGGGTTCTTGGGGACCCACAATGTTCTTGACCAAGCTCTGCACATAGTTGTGCTGATCTGATTTTGATAGAACTTTAAACAGTGATGGTGCGTATTTGAATAAATTTGACCTTTTTCATTTCCTGTAATTACTTATACCACACTCTTTCTGAACACCACCACTTCCTTTCCTTACATGAAACAGTTAGTAACAGTGTCTGGACGACGACAACAACAAACAAAATCCTAGATATAAAAGAGAAAAGAAAAGATTCCATGTGTTCTGTACCTGCAGACATGGGATATCTCCCTCGGAAAAAGTAAACGTGCCGATGATGTCCTCTCCTAGTCTGTACACAGTCTTAAAGATACAGAATTTGGACACCTTCCCTCGCATGTTGGTGATATTAAACAGATCTATAAAGGAGTGAGTAGAAAGTCAGTGTAAACGTTTTGCCAAAATAAAACGTGCACAAAAGAATGTGGATAATTGTGACTTGAAAAAATGAATGACTGACGTGGACAGCGGCGTGAGGTAGTGATCATCAACATGTCTAGTGCTCGCTCCAGGGGTCTTGTGTCTCTTCTTCCTCCCTCCTCCTCTTCCAGGAAGGGGTTTGTGGGTGACACTTCCTCATCCTGTAGGAAAGGGGGCTCGGGCATGCCTAAAACACACAAGCATACATAACCAACTCCAGATATTACTCATTAAAGGAACACTATTCATCTTGATGTATAAATAAAATTTTTAAAAATTAAGCAATCCTTATTAATATAGAACATAATTAATATGGCCTGTATTATGCTTCGCCCATAGCCTGATTTTGGCTACGGTGCAATTGAGAAGTGGGTTTGCTGTATTTATTTTCTTCTTTCTTTCTTTTTTTTTTTTTACACAAGAGCCAGGAAAGATTTGGAGTACAACACCGATTTCCCAGGAGAACTGAATATTAACTAAAAGTTGAAAGGCATTCATGATATTCTTGTTGATCTCTGCTATAATATTTATCCAGTAAATATGAAACCTACCATGCAGTACAAGCACTCTGAATGGGACACGCAGCAGCTTGATTGGAGAGTTGACCCTCTGACAGCCAATCGTCAGCTTGTATACGTATTTCACTGCCTGACCACGGAAACTTGGAGGGCCGTCTGTGGGGACGAGCTCGCTGTAAGTGTCTGTACCCGAGAGGCGTTGAAACGAATGAGAGAAGAAGAGGTGTGAAAGTGAAATTACGAGAGAAAAATAAAAGATAAAATAGACAATTTCATGACTATTTATCCAGAGTGGAACTTTTCCCATAAAGATTTGACTAGTCTTTATCTTAAATAATGATGAATCAGCCACCTACAGGTCTTGCTCTCTCCAGGGTCTAGCCGCAGGTCACAGAACAGGATCTTGGGTGGAGTGTCGAGCATGCACTGGCCTCGCTCTCCTATTGAAACACAGGGGGAATAAAAACAAACAAATTATGGTTCAAATGTGAAGACAAAGCAAAAATTGTAAAACAAAGTGGAACATACCAGGAGCAGATTACATCACACTCTGAATTCTGATCCTACAATAACGGGATCAGAAAAGTCTAAGAAAGTAAAGAGCTTCATTATTAAATTAAATCCAAAATGTATGGGAACAATTCTACCAAACAAAAGGAATATTGTTTTCAGGAAAATATGCTGGAAGAGGTTCAATCGAATCCAATCCTCATCACATGAATCCATGCAAGAAATAAAGACCTCAAAGCACTGCTACATAAACATACACAAGTAGGCAAGTATTTAATACATACATAAAATAAGTATTTAAGGCATACATAAGTAGCCATTACACTCACCTCAACCCTGCGATGATTATTTGTAGGGGAATAGTCTGAACTACATTCCTTAACTGATTTTGCAGTTAAAATTAATGGGGCAAAAAAAATAAAAATTACAGAAAAGTAATCAGCATGTTCAGACCAATTACCACTTTTCACCTTGGAGTGACTTTCTTTCTACATGCAATCTTTCCACTTGCCATGAAACATGGCGATTTTTAAAGCTGTATGATACTACAAACATTCCATATTTCCACTTTGTTCAACTCACACAACACCTACATTTACAACCTTGCTCTATTGCAGTAGTAGACTACAAACTAATGATATCTTTACGTACACTCAGTATCAGTTCTAGTTTACTAAAACATGATTAAATTAAGATTTTTCATTTCAAACAGATTTTTTAAGCTTGGAGAAGCTAATACTTACTTATACTAATAGTTCATAAAGCCCAAACCTAAGCAACGTTTCTAAGGGGTAGTGAGAAACCAAAATTCTCACCAGCATTGTTTGGTGTTATTAAAAAGGGATTTAGATATATTATATCACTTGTGATCTTCAAGACATACATGACACATAGATATGCATGTATAGTACTGTGCAAAAGTCTTCATAATTTGCTTCCAAAGAGCCAAATCTACTGCAGATCTGAAATATTCATCTATTTTAATCTAATCTTGAGGAATAGCTCTCCAGACTTTCTGGGGGACATTTTTATCTCTCATTCAGTTCAGTCCCTGTACCTGAGCAGTTTCAGAGGAATGTTTGTTTGTTTGTTAAGCCACACAGTATCCTCTGAGTCTTTCATGCATAAAAAAGCATCTAAGTTGAGGCATGAAACAGTGAAAAACGGGTGCAGATGATGACAGATGATCAGGCCGGTGATTAGTATACTGGTGATGCTGAGTGCTTGGAACAGGTGAGAGGGGAAATGAGGCTGGTACATAAACAACCAATTTTTAAAAATTGCATCTAGGATCTTTGCAGCCAGTCACAGCAAAGCATTGGTTCACATTTCTTTAATGTAATCTACATCATTTACCTTAATTAAATGTTTGTTTTGTCTTGCACTCCCCTTTACCTTTATACATATTTATTCTACACTACAGTGGTCTATTTATAGTTTGTCTTGCACATCTTCTGAGGTGCTGCATTTAATTTCAGTGCACCAGATACATGCCAAATATACACTGTACTGTAGCAACTGCTGTAAACCCACACACAATGTGTTCAGTCTGTTGCAGTGCATTAGCTTGTCTTAATCTTACCTCTGCTGGGGATGAGCACAGTGTCATTCTCTGCCTGCACATCTTGCTTGGTGCCCTGAGTGGGCAAAGCCACACGGCTCTCGCTGGCATGGAACTGACAGTGGATTTGAGCACTGGCCCAGGCAAGCATCTCACTAATTACACAGAAGATAAAGAGAAGATTATATATAGTGGAATGCACAGTAAGAGCAAGATATAGAAACAATAACCAATACAACACAGCATGTATTTAAAAAATGTGCTATAGTCTGCTGTACAGAGTTTTCTATATTAATATTTAGATTAATTTATTTCTGAATGAAAACCATTGTTAAATCCCACACATCTGATCTATCTCTTCCTACTCATGCATTCATTCATTTATTCATCTTCTATTCTGCTTATTCTGTACAGGGTCACAGTGGTAAACAGGGTGGGAGATTTGATGTTGGATGAAAGATAACATCCTGACTTTTTAACATGGGGCTTTTTAAAAGAACAAGGAAATGAATATTCAAACAACAATAACACCAGAGTTTAGAATGTTCCTTTTTTAAACTCTTTAATTGATCTAAATGTTCCTTTTCTAAACTTAATTGATAGGATTTCAAACGATTTTGAAACAACAATAACACCAGGGATGTGAATAGGAGCCGCAGCACAATATTAACATCCCTAAAATTAAATAATAGCTCCCTGTAAGCCCCGGGTTGCCAGGTAATGCAAAACATCATACTATGACAGCAATATGCCTCAATCACCTGTGTTGATTTGCATAAACTAGACTATATGACCAAACATGTATGGATGCCCCACCAGAGCAATCAGAAGTACTTTGGACACCCCATTCCAGATTGTCCCTCTCGTTGTAATAAACTCCACCCTTATAAGAAGGCTTTCCACTAGATCTCTGGTTCTCAATCCTGGGAAGCACATTTTTACACTCATTTCGAGTTAGAAAAGGATGTTTATTAGTTGATTATTTAAACCAGTTGAGAAAAAAAAAAAAAATCTGCAGGGCAACAGGTCTCCAGGATCAGGTCTGAGAACAAAGGCTCTATATTTTTAGAGTGTATCCATGGGGATTTAAGGATTAGCTCCCTTCGTGCACAAGAACTCTTTTTCAGCATGACAATGTGCAACGTCTTAGCTCCAGTGAATGAACAACGTAATGCTACAGCATGCAATTTTACAGATCCATTCACTTATGAATCGCGATTCTTTTGCGTGCCGATTCACGTATCGCAACATTGACTCCAAAATAAATTATTTATTGCATTCATAATAGATATGCACTGGTCAATCTGCCAAGAATCGGAATTGGCTGTTTTTCAGCTTGATCAGCCATGACGGGTCACGCTGGACATAGCTGATTAGCTAATAGTATCCGAGTGGTGCAAACGTTAGAGTATCAACAGTTGTGCATGTTAAAATGCCTCAGATTGATCTTTTTTCCCCCAAAGTCTGCGAGACAATTAGTCTCAGAATCCACTCATTATCACCTGTTACACCAGTCTCACAACACCATGTGAGCTAATTTAGTCTCAAAACATGGCCGTTAGAAGCCCAGGTGGTCCACTGTAAACTATTCACACCTTGGCATCCTGTGTGGCTTGTTTAGAAATAAAAAATTTATTGGATGACATAAATAAATGTGCTGCTCAGTGAAAATGTAGCGTTTTTGTTTAAATGATAATAACCTGTATTTGAACTTAGTTTGTATTGTTTAAAATGCTACTCTATTTTTTTAGGAAAGAAAACTAACATTATAAGAAATGGGATACATTTAATTACTTGTTAATTTCAGTAGAGAAGCTGGTGAATAATGCTAATGTATAAAATGTTTGAGTTTTGACAACGCTTTATTAAAGGAACAGGTAATTAAAGGTTTTATTAAATTCAAGGTACAAAAACTGTATATCAAATTGAGATATTTATAAATCGTGTTACTTGGAGAATAGCAATATTAATTGAAACGGCACCTAGATATCGTGATGAAACCGTATCGGGTGATGGATGACGATTCCCATCCCCAGCGCAAATGTAGATGAATTTCGGCTGCTTACATCGAGGAGTCGCCAAAGTGGACCATCCGATCCGCTCACAACTTGGCACACAAACTTGCCCTTTCTGACGCAATACTCCAATTTTTATCTGTGCCTGAGACCGGCACTGCATCCAGTGGCTGGAGTTTGGGGACTGAGTGGAAAGTAAACCCAGGCCTTCTGTTTGGCAGGTGAGAGACCCACCACTGAGCCACCAATGCACTTTCCCCATCACTAATGCAAATATGTGTGTGTGCACAATGGACATATGGGTGGGATGCTCAGGTGTATGTTGAAATAAAACATTCCACATATGCAAATGATTAAAGCTAAAGAAAGAAAGGTCTTTTACCTGCTTGCACTGGTAGAGAGATGGGACATGGGATTAGTGAAGGTGATGAGGCACTCCAGCACCTCTCCGGCCAGGAACACAGGACCCCGAGCCATGGAGGCCACCACCTCAATCATCTGACAGTGAGCACAAGCAACAGTTACATCACCAACACAGCATACAACCTCACTGAGCAACGCTTACAAACCCTAAACAAAACAGCCCGAGTTATTTACTCCATACAGTCACATGACCAAGGATAAACAATTTAAGCCATTTCTCTGCTAGCGAACCAGCAAACACAACGATAGCTAATACATGTATAACGTTGCGTATTAAATATACAATAATTTTCACCTTGATAAAAGCAAAAATATATATTTGACGATATAATGACGCAAATAAACAACAGTCGACAGAGACGCTCAACACAACAAACTATGGACTTAAAAAAAGATGGCCAGGTATACAGTTTCCCTGGGTTTACACAGCTTCACACGAATTATAACGCGTAAAGACGTGCTTATAAAACGCGCCTAATTTGAGTAATTTATTTTATATCACGTATTAATCTACTTTTCATGCTTTAAATATTTAACCAGACTTGTGAACAATGTTAAAAGAAAACCACGCAAACTCCGTAATATATTTTGTTCGGCCATCATGGAGGTCTTCGTGGCAAAGTATGACCTGTTTGGAAGCTTCTACAAACCGTCGCAGGGGGAATTATTTATTAATTCTTTTTTTTAAACGAACACGAACATCTTGAGTATATCGTGATTCCGTTTTGAAGTACATCGTGACGTCAAGCTAAAATAAATCAAACGTGCTATGAGTATATAATTTTGTGACTACACGTGTGTTTCTCAGGCGCCCCCCCTCTCTGTTTGTGTGAGACAGATGGTACAGTCTGCAGCTGGGGCGCTCGAGCTCTTGAAGTCGCTGTCCATAGAGAGACATTGATGAAGCTGCGATTCCGGGTTCGAGTCGGCCTGCGGTACGGCTCGTTTATGATATATCACACTTAACGTGTACCCGCCGGAAGTACGTGTTACACTCAGACGCTGTAGAAAAGAAAAAAAACAGCCCCGAATGGATGGCGTCGAGCTGCAAACTAATTCACCGTGGCATCTTGTGTACAGGTCGGAGCTCCGTCAGCCCTCAGCGCCGAACCATCACACGCTCATGCGGCCACTAGTGCACTGTGGACCGGACCGGTTTATAATAAAACTGACAAAACATCAGTTCTGAGGTGGAGGATTTGACCAGATCTTCCTGATACAAACTACATCAGCAGCATTAGTGATTGGACTGCAGGTTAGGTCGGAGCTGTGTTGGACCAGGATGGATTTAAATGACACCAGGTCGTTATCCGAGCTCATGGGCCGGTATGAGGGCGCGGAAACCGGAGTCGGTGTTCCCAAGGATGGGTGGAGGATCTGCCTGGCGCATGAGTTCAAGGAGAAGAGAAAACCTTTCCAGGCGAAAGACGTGTCCCTGTCCCACATCATACAGCACATCGGCCTGGGATTCAGGTACACACACACACACACTTCCCAAATACAGTATAAATAATCATCTCTCATCAGGGGTCCAGGATGTTCCTGTTTATTATAGGTTGCTATGCATTTTTTATTTTTCAACACTTTATTTGCCATTTGTACACATACCGACATAAACTATTGACTCTGAGACAGTGATAAAAAAAGATCAATAAGTAGAAGAATAAATTGAAATGAAAGGAGAGCTTAAAGCAATTATTTAAGTACACTATGTTATATTTAAATATGATCCCCAGATATCGAGCTACTTCACATTTACAAATTGCACTTTGTCATGATGGTTTAATTGCACCTTTGATTGTCACTTTGCTCTTGATAATAAATAGGAGAAGGATAGTGAACTCAGTTTTACACCAGGTACATCTCCACATTGATATACAGTAGCAGTGTGTCTCTGGATGGCCAAGATAAAAAAAAGAAACAGATACATGTATGATGCATCTGATGCACGTAGATTGGTCTAAAAAAAAAAAGCAAAGTCTTAAGATTTAACAACACCAATGAGTTGGATTCAATCCTTTTCCAGGGAGATGTGTGCGTCAGGGTAAGAAGGGAAGCGCATTAATTAAGTGAAGCACCCATCGTACACAGTCTCCACTGTACTGTACCAGTCATGCTATGAGCTGGAGTTACTTCAGTTGAGCAGATCTAGGCTTTGCTTCGTTATGGGGCAATAATATGAAGTCAGCTGACGACTTGAATGTACTTGAATGTACTCCTGAGGGCACAGGCATATTCCAGGACTCAAAGGACTAAAACCTTAAGGTCTCCCCACTTTCTGTGTATCCATTCTCTGAAAAGGCCACAAGACTTCTCCTTTCTATGTCTTGGAGATACATCTACTGTATGTATACTCTTAGTGTATCTATGTACTGTATGGTAACATGTAATTAATCCGAACAACTTTACATAGGTTTTACGCTAGATGCCCTTCCTTATGCAACCCTCCCATGTTATCCAGGCTTGGGACCGGCACTGCATCCAGTGAATGGGGTTTTGGCATTGAATTGAATTGAACTCCGGTCGATGGCGTAGCAGGCGAGAAACCTACCATCGAATCACCAATGCATTGCAGAAGGTCTAGGTTCAATTCCCACCCAATGCCCAAATCTTTCCAGAGAGGTGCATGGGCATACACACTCAAATTGGGCAAAAATGGTCCATTTGGTATTTTTTTTTCAAAGTGATTTTCTTTTGAGTTTTTTTCCGTTGTTGTTTCACGACAGTTGAAATCCACTAGGTTACATTCCAACCAACTGTAGATCTCGTTCTCCATCATCTTCATCACCTCTTCAAAGTCGATTTTCCAGTCCAGCCTTACTTTAAAAAACAAATGTCTAATGCGTCCTCCCCGATCTTGTCTTGACTTGTTTTGTCTGTCTGCTTTATCTGGCACTTCCACACACTCTTTCTTCTCGACATGTTTCTTTAATTGGAGTTCTGTAAGTTGCATTAACGCCACCTATAGATCTCTCGCCTCAGCTTCCTGTCCTTTAAAGCAAACATTCCCAAGTCCATTCTTCCCCAAAAGGGCTGCATCAATCGAAGATGAGATTTGAAATGAATGGACCTTGATTAAAAATGCTTCAACACATTATCAAAAACCTGGAAGATCCAAGATTCAAAGACCTTTATTAATCCCAGAGGGAAATTGCTTTGGCTTGGTTACAGTTGCCTACTTTGTATTAGAGAAGAAAGGAAAAGAGTAATAAATTAATTGCATGGTAAAAAAAGAAAGTAAGAAGATTTCAATATGCACACAGTGTGATGAGAACAGCTGTGTGGCCATAAGAAAACCACTTGTTAGCGAGACTAATCAGGAAAACAGGGTTCAATTTGCTAGGGAACGTAAATCAGTGAAAAGGGTCATGTGATTGAATTAGTTGAATTCGATCCTTTTTCAGGGAGATATGTGCATCAGGGTGGAAAAAAAAAAAAAAAACATTTAATTTTGTGTCTGTATGCGTGTACACACACACACACACACACACACACACACACACACAGACCCCTCCTACTTTCGCCTTCAGGCACACACTTTCTCCCTGCTCTACACAAACACTGCTGTCGTGATTCTTTTCAAAGGTAAAGTGCAGGTTAATTAGTTTTATTTTTACTTTCCAGCAGTGATTCCGTTAGTGTGTCACTCAATCGAGTGTCAGAGAGATTTCTTCTTTCTTTTTCCGATAAAACAGTGTTTCCGTTGTGTACGTGCGTGCGTGAAAAGAGTGGAGGAAGGGTAACGGGTAAGACGAGAAGTGAGAGAGGGGAGGGGCTCCTTTAGCTTCACACATACACACACACACACACACACACACACACACAGCGCCTGCATGCACAAACTGAAACACTTATCTGTGATTTTGTTTTTTTGATTTTTTTTTAAAGGTAAAGTGCTGGTTAATTTTTTTTATTTTTACTTAATATTGTATGTTAATTATGTTTGTATTTATTTTTTTGGCTGTGGAATGAATAATTTGAGTTTCTATTATTTTCTATGGGGAAATTCGATTTGGTTTGAGTGTTTTGAAATACGAGCCTGCTTCCTTAATGAATTCTCCTCGTAATCCAAGGTTCCATTGTACTGTGTTCTGTTGGTGCAAAATTCAGGAAATAAATGATTTGGTTGGGATTGTCCTGTGAAAATAATTTTAAAGGTAAGAAATCCCTATCTGTCAAAAAAAAATTATTATTTTTTTAATATCCAATCAACATTTATAGGTATACAAACATTCTGGATTTCTTGTAACACATGTATGCATTTAAGGCTGAACTAGGTGTGTTTAGAAGTAAGAACATTATATACATCAGGTAAAGTTGAGAGAGATACTTGGTTGCTTCATCAGGTTTACTACACTGGTCCCTTTAAACACAAAAGCTCAAAAGTTCAGTCCATCATTTTTGAGATGGAATCCTTCTACATGATAAAGCTTCAGCTCTGAATGTAATGTGATCTGACCAGTCGGGTAGGCTGTACGTCTTGCAACTTTATAATGGATTTATTATGCAATGCACATTTCTAGCCATTGTGCTTTATTTCAGAAGTCGTCATTCACCGCTTATCGGTTTCTGCTTTGTTCAAGACAAACGTCATCTTGTTTTTTTTCTTTACTTACATTTTGCGTTTATCAACTACACTTGCTGCACTTTCACCTGCATATACTGTCTGGTGAACAACCATGATGAATTGCCTGGCCACACCCTTACCAGTATATAATAGACTATAATAACCTGCTGCTATAGGTAGACTTGAAGTGTAGTGTAATGTGTGTGTGTGTGTGTGTGTGTGTGTGTGTGTGTGTGTGTGTGTGTGTGTGTGAGAACCAAAAGCCTGAAATGTTTTTACGCAATTGCCTATAATGAACAAGGGTCAGCTTAATGAAAATGATTTAAAACACTGAACACTGCATGTTTGTTGTAAAAATTAGTAGTTAACAGAGACAGTGTAATTTATTGCTTGTTATATTTCATTGTTTGATTGGAACGCATTTTAGTTTATATCTGATGTTATATCTGAGGAGCTGTAGTCCTGTAAGCTGTAAATGTACGTACATGCATGACTCAAGATCACCATGGAACACGTACACTAGAGCCTAGACATGTCACAAGTTCATAGTGTCATAGTGATACATTAATCTTAGAATAAGAAACTTTATGCACTTCTACTCATGCTATTATAAACTTGAATCCAAAGATCAATTTAAATGTAAATGTTATCTTAAATTATAATAAATTTCTGGCAATCAGTTTTGAACTGAAATTATGAATATTTTGTATTCAATTGTTTGTTTACCAGATGCTATGATGCATTCTGAAAGCTTATTATTATTTATTTATTTACTTATTTTTGTACGAAATTGACTTTACCCATAATTCATTTCAAACTTAAGTTTAAAAAATATATACATGTCAAATACAAAAATGATACTTTTCCACAGAAAACACAAACACACAAAATCCTGCCTTCATTAACGAATAAAACAAGATTTAGCGATGCATACGATCAGTTCTAGTATTTTGTGCGACATGCGGGTGCAGTCCATCGCAGGATGGGTTAATTATTGAGGCAGAGTAATCATTGAAAGTACTGCGAGTTTGTGTTAATGATTGAACTTCGATTGAAATGTTTCGCAATGCATGAACCAAACCTGCACGCATGTTTCATATCAGTGTGGTGGGAACCAAGCAGAGATATTCAGGGCAGAAAATTCTTATTTAACAATCTTTCATGACTAATGTTAAAAAAACAAAAAAAAACATAGTGACATTGCAATGTACGCATCATGCCTCGCCCTTAACTACACTCACACCCCAACTATAGGGTTGAGACTATGGAAGTTGATCTATGGAAAAGAGTAACAGTTGATTCAGGAAAACACATTTCCCTTGTTGATCCTGGTCAATCCCACAATGCAAAGAGCTGTGGATGCGTTTATGGAAACGGAGTAATTGAGGGAAGCCGAGTGAGGGAGGGAGATACAGCAGCTGAATATTAAAGCAGGCACGCTCTTAAACAAGGTGCATATTGTTGCAAATGTGTACGTTCAGCATTACTGGAACAATGTCCTGTGCACAGATAAGGCATGATGATAAGGTTAATGTTTCTAGTGAACGCACTCTTCACTGTATTGGTGGAGACTGCACACCTCATCATTACTGTCAGTCATGAAGCAAAGAGTAGAATAGTTTTGTGCTGCTTTGCTCTGTCTGGGAAACTATATACATATATTTCAGGAAATTCTGAAGCAGAAGGCCAGGATGTCTGTCAGTGCTGTAAAACAAACAGAGAAGTCAAACACAGGAAACGTTCTGTTCTTCTCAGGAGCTGGTAATATTCCGTAGCTGCATCCATAATCAAAATATTCATGTACGTGTTCTAGTGCTTCTCAAATCCACTCTGCGCATACTGTAGATAGTGCGTATGACTCTTACATGGAGAACAATAGTAATGAAAGGTAAACTCCACCATGCAACACACTAAATATGTTTATATTGAAATATTCTTGTCCTTCTTCTTGTGGTGCTAATTATATGTTGATTTTTATTTATTTTTAGTTATGGTTCTTATTTTTTAGTTTGGTTCTCATGTCTGCTGGTATCACAGGGTGGAATTCCTAGTGTAGTTACGATGACGGTTAATAGGATGAAAATTTCAACAAACATGCAAGGCATAACAGTCGGGTTATTCCATTAGTTTCTGTAAGACTTTCTTTTCTCGCTCACTTTTTCAACTAATTTCTTGTTGTATTAAAAAGAAATCGAATGTATAAATACAATGCAGTTGTACACTGTAGTGGCATCATGATAAGTGTATAGATGGGGGGGGGAAAAAAGCTGTTATCTCCTATTTACCCCGGATTTTCAACCCTAGTCCTCCAAACAGGGACTGGGAAGGGAAAAGGTGGAAAACTGATGAAATTTACAGAAGACTTCAAGTACAGTGCGACGATCGGATGTCCATCCACTGGAAAACATTTGAATGATGCAAACAATTGAAATAAGGCTGTACTGTAGGTGCGTGAATGACGATCCCAGTGAAACTCCTGATCCTTGAAAATTTACGCAGACTTGCAGAAGAGACGCTGAGAGATCTGTCTGTGGGAACTGTACACACAATTATTCATAAACACCACTTGCACATTACAAGAACTCGGCTGGGGGTGATTTCCTCATCCCCCTGAGATCAGGACTGACCTCGCTCCAAGAAATTTCTACATGTTTGGGCCGCTAAAGGAGTTCCCGGGAGGCCAGAGTTACAGACCAGGCAGTCTGATCATGGCTCTGGTGGACTGAGAGAACTTTTTACCCTGATGTGTCCAAGCACCAGTGAGACACTGGGATAAGTGCATTAGTGTAGCAGGGAATTATATAGAGCAATAAAGGTGGTTTTTACTCTTATTTTGCATAATCAAAAGTCCTGGTTTGATTTGAACGTCCCTCTTAAAAATGTGCAGGACCAAAGTTGCGAACCATTGATGTTTACAGACAAAGGAACAATTTACACCGCAAACAATGAAAAAAACAAAAGCAGTTTATTATTGCAGGGCAGAACTTGAATAAGATCAGTACTGAGATATAAGGATAAGATACTTTTTAAAAATTATTATTTCAGCTGAGTTCAGGAGTTTACACACTTTTCTGTTCACAAAGGGGTGTGTGTGTGGAGAGAGGGAGAGATTTTGTTTTGTCTGAAAACATTCATGCAGAAATTCAGAGAATCTCACAAGCTTTTCCTTGAAACTGTATGAGCAGTTAGTGGAAAAGCCAGCCTTTTATTTAGAAAAGAGGCTTAAACTTTTTTTTATTGTGAAGGTTGGGTAAATATTTTAACTCAAACAGTGCAATGTCTCATATTCTGCATACATTTACTGCACTAGTTTGGACACAAGTTTGGATTTATTTTCTACATTATAAAACAATACTGGAAATTTCCAAACTATGAAATAACACGTAAGGAATGATGTGATTTAAGTAATAATAACATAATCAGTCAGTTGTTATTTTAAGGTACGAAGGTCATTCATGTTCTGTAGCATTTTTTTTTTTAAATATAAGAACAGTATATGTGTCAAGTGCATTTATAAAACCCATCAAGCTCCTTGCTGAAACTGTCTCTCGTGATCCCAGGAAAGTAAGACTAAAACTGACCTCTGCTGCAGAGGTGAAGTTCATTTTAGAGTCACCAGCCTCAGAAATCACTGAATAACAAACAGCACCTCAGGTTAGGGC
This sequence comes from Channallabes apus, assembly GCA_030522415.1. Classification (NCBI taxonomy): domain Eukaryota; kingdom Metazoa; phylum Chordata; class Actinopteri; order Siluriformes; family Clariidae; genus Channallabes; species Channallabes apus. The sequence goes on from CM060108.1 coordinate 37,355,508, forward strand.
CGGTATGAAGCTTTACAGAGCAGCAGAAGCATGTACATCTCAATAGGACATTATTGCATATTTTGGACGCCTTCAGTATTGTTTTACAGTGTAGAAAGAAATTTTAAAAATCAGGAACGACCATGGAGTTAGGTGTGTCCAAACCTTTGACTGGTACTGTATGTAATAGAAACAATAAGTATGCGTTTCAAACATTTCTCTCAAGCTTATGATGCATTTTTCTTTCTTTGTGCAGGTATTTAAAATGGTGGTACCAGAAAACAAGGGTGGAAAAGAAAGAACCCTTTATTGACATATTCAATGCTTTACCTCTCAGGCAGATTTACGGTAAGTGCTCAGGATTATACCATATACTGTACTTTATTTTTTACTGTACAATACTATAGACTTCAAGCAAAAACGAATCAAAATGATTATAACGATCCTTCTTTTGTGTAGGTGCCCCTCTGGGAGGCATCGGGGGAGGAAGCATTACCCGTGGATGGAAGGGGGAATTCTGTAGGTGGCAGCTTAACCCAGGAATGTACCACTACACAACAGTTATTGCTGACCAGGTGAAGGGCTGGCTCTTATTGGGTGGATGATGCTAGTTATGTGCGAGTGTCAAATACAAATGTACAGTAAAACTACTATAGTGTGTTTGTAAGGTGTTGGGCCACTATGAGTCTACAAAACAGCTTCAGACGGTCCAGAAATACTCCTTCATTTGGTGTTTTGATTATGATGGAGGTCTCTAATTAATCATTCTGAAGTCTCCCATGAATTTCGGGTTGAGTTCTAGGGACCATATTCCATAGCATATGATTTACATCTGTCTCCTTAAACCACTGGTGGAAGCCCTTCTGCGCTGTTGATGAAGACGGGGTCAGACTGAAAGAGATCATTTCTAACAGCAAAGAGGAGGTTCAGTGTAGGACAAAGGTGGTCGGTCAAAAGATTTGCAGCGATTCCTCGCTTTAAGGATCCATGTAGCCCAGAGACATTCACTTAAATTTTAGCCAAATACTGAAATCTCCCAGGTGTACTTTATAATTTATTTTTTTTAGATATATAAACCTTTCATGAATAAGGTGGCTCAGTGGTGTAGTGGTTGAGGGTCCGTGTGCATGGAGTTTGCATGTTCTCCCTGTGCTTGGTGGGTTTCCTCCGGGTGCTCCGGTTTCCTCCCAAAAAGTCCAAAAACATAAAGATTAGGTTCACTGGAGTTCCAAATTTGCCTGTAGTGTGTGTGCGTCCTGCAATGGATGCAACTGTCCAGGGTGAACCCTGCCTTGAGCCTAAAGTCTCCTGAGACTCCAGGTCCACCACGAGCCTGTACGCAGGATAAAGCAGTATAGAAGACAAATAAGTGAATGAATCAGTTTTTAATGAATGAATGACCAACAACAGTAATAATAACAATAACCATAACTTTCAGTGTTGTGTAATTGATACGTGTTTCACTTTAGTGTTCTTCACTTTACACTGCTCTAAAAGAAAAAAAACAAATGCCTCATTCTCTTTCTTGCCTCACAGTTTACGGTGTGCCTGCGACGGGATGGTCAGACAATCTATCAGCAAGTGCTGTCCACTGAACACCCTCACACGCTGCAGGACTGGAACTGGGGTTACCGCGGTGAGTTTGCATTTTACCATGCACTCTACCCCCGGGCCTGGACCGTCTACCAGCTGCCCGGCCAGAACGTCACGCTCACCTGCAGGCAGGTGTCACCTGTCATCCCACACAACTACGAGGTGAGCGAATGAACAGTGAACTTCATCATGATTAATTAGTTCTGTGCTTTATATTCTCCATACACTGTTTGTCTTAGCTGAATGCTTTTGTTGAGGTAAAGAAAAAGGGGGTTAAACCAAATATATATATATATTTTTGTGTTCCAAAAGTAAATATTATGTTTGTGTTGAGCTTCCAGAAATTACCTGTTTTAAAAATGGATTTATACTTTAGTTTTTAATAGTATAAGATGTACCTTTATGGGGAAATTTTGTTGCAGCAGCAGCAAAAAAAAAAAAGTCTTTTTTTTTTTTTTTTTTTTTAAATAAAAGTAATAAAAAAATAGAGCTTTACATTTTGCTAAAAAAAAAATTAACACTGATTATTTTGATATGTAACTATTAAATGTACCATTGTGTATACAAATGTTCTATCCAGGCTAAAAGCGAACAATAGTGTTTTATTAATCAAATTTTTAACTATTAAAAAACAATCAAATATAATATATTGACGCACACTATATAAATTCCTGATGATGCCTTTATGAACTGTAATACGTTGCAGCCTTTTGTGATTTAAAAAAGTTGCACCGGTCCGTAGTGCAATTTAGATTATGATGTGATTAATTGTACAGCACTAGTTTTTAAGTGGGCTGCAAAATGTTAACACTGTCTCATATTGTGTTCATTAAATGATTGCTCATGAAATGTACACATTTCAAAATATGGATTATATTATAAACATTTTTACAAATTATTACATTTCATTAAAGTTGTTTTATTTTAAAAAACATCTTGTGTTTGTTGTCCACATTTTCATTTTCACAGGACTCAAGTCTTCCAGTCGCGGTGTTTGTGTGGGACATAGAGAACAAGAACGACTATGCACTGGATGTCACAATCATGTTTACCATGGAGAATGGATCAGGACATAAGGATGACAAATGTGGGGGTCACTGGAATGAGCCATTCCGCTTGGAAAAAGAGGGCGAGTCCGTGTCCGGGGTTTTGCTTCACCACTGCTCACCGGTGAACCCATACACACTGTGCATGGCAGCTCGAGAACAGGTGATGCATCTTATGAATGGGGTCTACTCAACGGGGAAGAAATGCCTTTTTGGTGATTGTTTTTATTCTATGTCGTGTTTTATTATACTATGGTGCTATAATGATCTCGAGTGATATGTCAGAGGTGTAGAGGTTTCATCAATGCTCTCCTTTGTGGTATGTTATTGTTTCTATATATAGTAACAACCTACACACCTTATGATGGATTAAAAGAAAAATATTTGATCATTCACTTAAGCTGTTCTGGAAAAGTGTTCAGGATCGGGGATTTGTGCTTGGAGGTTTTTTTTAACAATATGTCCTGCAATTTTCTCTTACTAATTTGAAAAGCATAAAAGAGGCCTATGATGGAATGACTGTTTATAGCTGCTACAAGTAAAAACTTGTTCCCCAGACGTTCTACAACAGTACATGGTATAGATGGATAAGAAGAATGGAAAGACATTCCTTAATTATTAAAAACTTGTTTTAAATGACAAATTGCATCTCAGTTAAGTGGAGTAAAATGCTTCAGAATTACCAAGAAATAATCAACGTTGGTGCAGAAACTCCACAAGAACCTTTTACTATATGGCACACACGATTTATATTCTCTAAGGTAAAATTTCACTATATGTGGCTGTATAGTTAATTAGTAAAAGAGCATAAAACTACAAAGAATTGTAGTGAACAGTTCCTGAGTTTGCAGATCATATTTATATCTTTGTTGATGAATGTTGTGTAGTCCAACAGAAAGATCACCCATCAGACGGCCTTTAACCCTAATGACACTGGAAAGGCCATCTGGAGTGACCTGATGAATGACGGCCAGTTAGATTCACCCAGCAGCTCCAGCCCCCCGACTCCGAGGGGAGAGATGGTCGCAGCAGCGTTGGCAGTGGGCTGCTCTGTACCGGCACATGGAAACAACAGCCTGGAGTTCTCTCTGGCCTGGGACATGCCGAAAATTACTTTTGGCTCAAGGGAAAGAGAGCACATCAGGTATAAACACACTCCTAATTCTGCTTAAAGGAAATCAGCCTGCTTCCTCATCTGCATTGGCAGACTTTCATGATTTATCATGCAGCGATCATGAACCACACGGGATATGTCGTATTTGTTTCCTTATCAGACGCTACGCACGTTATTATGGCACCAAAGGAGATGCAGGCCCGGCTCTTTCTCACTACACACTTACACACTACGAAGACTGGGAGAAGAGCATTGAGGAATGGCAAAGGCCCATTCTGGAAAACGGGTAAGGAGAGTCTTTGGCAGCAACCGTTTGAGTTGTAGTGTAGATAAAAATTTCAGTGTTTTGATCTCAAGCCATTGTGTACAGATAACTGTTATGTTTGTGTTTTTCAGTTCCCTCCCTTCCTGGTATAAATCAGCCCTGTTTAACGAGTTATACTTTGTTGTGGATGGAGGGACAGTGTGGGTGGAGCTTCCTGAGGACTGTGATGTCAGTGGTGGGCTTCGTTCAGAAGAAGGCGGTCTTCCAGCGCAGCCCCCTGTCCTCAAGGAGTATGGCCGCTTTGCCTATTTAGAGGGTAATTAATGTCAAGCTTGGTTTTTGTTTGTTTTTTTTAAATAATGACGGATAGCTGTTGTTATGACTGCCCAAGTCAATCAATATGATTTTTAATGAAAGGGACCCAAAACCGATATTTGAAAACAATATGCGCTTGCAGTATAAATTTAAATCTTGGTGTCAAACTTTAGAATAACATAAACTCTTACACAAAACTTTGTTGAAATGACTTTAAGCATGTTTTTAGCACAAAGATTCCTTGTCGTTTTTGGCTCAAACCAATCGTAGCAGAACCTCCACCCACTCTACACACAATAGCTTTTGTTATACACATTTAGGCTGTCACATCCACTGAAATGAAAAATTAAAAACTAGCCCTGAAAATCGCCTATGCACATGATTGGTCTTCTGCTATTATTTATTTGTGCACGTCATTGCAAATCATTACATTGCATTATACACTAAAGGTGGTACATGGGGTTGAGGTCAGGCCTCTGTGCAGGACACTTGGGGTTTTTATTTTATTTTTTATTTTTTTATCAGAATCAGATTTTATTTGCAGTGTATGTTGAGAGACACAAGAAATTTGGTTGCGGCTGTTTGTAGCTCTGAGTACAGACTACAGTAGCACCAAACTTAGCTACTTAACACTAGCGAATGCGCTCTGTCGTTATGAAGCTTGCTTTTTGTACATTTCATGCTGGAACAAGACTTTATGTTCCATACCTCTAGTAAATCTTGATGCTATAAATACATTTCGGGAGGAAAGGCCCACATACAGTTGATCAGGTGTCCATATATTTTTGCTCATATAATTTAAATACACATTTTGGGAAGGAAAAAAAACTATTAGAAATAATGCAATGAGAGTAAAAATCCAACTTTAATTTCTTAATAATGCATTCTTTTTTTTTTTTTTCTTTCCAAATGGCACACAGCTGAAATGATCCTGAAGTGTTAACCCTGCATTTTCTCTCTCACTTTATCTGTTTATAGGACAGGAGTACAGGATGTACAACACGTACGATGTGCATTTCTATGCTTCCTTTGCACTTATCATGCTCTGGCCCAAACTGGCTTTCAGTCTACAGTATGATATTGGTGAGAACTGTTCTCACATTCAGTGTGTTTATATTATTTTTATTTTTTTTTACCAGCACCTTATTGAGCAATTCTCTCTCTCTCTCTCTCTCTCATTTCCCAGCTGGTAGTGTGGTAAAGTATGACCCAACACAACGGATTAATCTGATGAGTGGGCATTACTCCCCAGTTAAGACCAGGAATGTAGTACCTCATGACATTGGAGACCCAGGTTAGTAATAATCAAACTGCCTTCATATACAATAATACGTTTGTCAGATAATTTGCCTTTGGCATGCCATCTTGCCTTGTACTGAAACAGAATAACTTTCTTAGAACTTTTTCAACAACTATGTCAAGCCAGCCTGATACAGAAGTTGTCTTTGTTAAATCAAATTCAAATTTTATTGGTCACATACACAATCATACACAGTATAATATGCAGTGAAATGCTTTATACGACCGCCAGTGACCTTAAAAAAAGAAAATAAAAGCTTGTACGTAAAATAAATAATCAATAAAAAGGAAATACTAAAGAAATAAATTTAACTAGTAAAATTAACTGTGCATAAGGGCATAGTAAAATATTGCAAAAATATAGGATTAAATATAGGAATCTTTTCATAAAACGCACTGCCAGCCATGTAAGCATCGACAGCTGGTGGGACGGCGTCCATGATTGCAAAACTGCATTAATGTCATAAAAACAAATGTAAAATCACATGGCCTGAACAAATAGTAACAAGAAACCGAATAGTTCATATTTATGCCATTGAAGTGTCATTCCTGTGTTCTGTCCTTTTCACAATAAACAACAAAATGTATTGTTTTACTTAAACACCTTAAACTTTTAGTTTCGTATTGACTGCGGTCAAATTGGGTGAAGAGCCACAAAAACCAGCTCCAGTTCAGGCAACACTAACGGTGAATCTGGCATATGGTCAATTATTTGTCTCTGGAACAAGTTAAAACGTTTCTGCCTCTATTAGAGCGCTCCTTTTGGAGTACAAACATTTTTTTCTCATTTTCTTTAGATGACGAGCCTTGGCAACGTGTCAATGCTTATCAGATTTATGACACGGCAGACTGGAAAGACCTGAATCTGAAGTTTGTCCTTCATGTGTATCGTGACTACCATCTAACTCATGACCTGCAGTACCTGACAGACATGTGGCCCATCTGCCAGGTAAAGTGCGTGACTACTGATTTAGTATAAAGGTGAAGGACAGTGTGAGTGGTGGTATTCATCCCTTGCAATGAAGAAAAAAGAAAGGGGAAAAAAAAGCAGTGTCTGCTGAAATAAGAACGTGGGATTTAGTTTAGTCTGCCCTTACAGGATTGTAGGCGTGTTGAGGAATGTAAAAAGAAAAGAAAAAAAAAAATCTGAAGATACTGAACAGCTGAAAGAGGTTTTTATTTGTTAATTTTTTTTTTTTATGATGAGGTGTTGCAGTAATGCAGAAGGAAAACCTTTGGGGTGAACAGAGAGGACTTTATAGGGGGAAGTCAGAACAGACAAATGTCTGAAATCCCAAATATGTTTTTCAGATCAGATCTGAGTCTTTTTGTGGTCCAAAGTTATATAGGTCCATCTTGAAACATTAGAATATCTTGGAAAAAGTTAATAAAAAAAAATCTGATTTTATCTAGTACATGCAATTTACCTGCTAATGGCTGAGTGTATTCCTCATCTTCTCTAATGTTAGTTTGGTTCTTTCAGGTGGTCATGGAGACTGAATTGAAGTTTGATAAAGATGGCGATGGCCTAATCGAGAACTCCGGCTATGCTGACCAGACCTATGATGGATGGACTGCAACAGGACCCAGGTCTGTTTTAAAGCTCACCAATTATATTTAATTTCAAACAAGTTTATATAAAATGTCTGTTACTTTTCCACACACACACACGTATGTAGTTTTTCATAAACTACCCTTGAATGCCCTTTTTGCTGATGTGCATGTTCCTGGCTAACCAACATACAAAAACTGAAACAGACTGGGGAAAGTTATCCCCTTTATTATAAACGGGGGAGTTGTAGCTCTCTAAATTTCACCAGTTTATAGAACAGACGTTTAAAGATAGCTTAACAAATACAGATACTGTAGGTGTACAGAGGTTTTATATATTTTTAGATTTTGGTCTACCTTCTTATAGTTAAGCTCTTTATTGCTTCTTTTCTAATTCTCTCTTATTTCTTGTTAATTGTTTTAAGGTCACAGGTGGTCGTATAAGCATTGTATGACTGTGTATGTGACAAATAAAATTTGAATTTGACTTGCAGCTTTAGGATGCACACCTGAGCTTTATTTTCACTAAACCAGCTTGGAATTGTCACTCATTGATGAGAGACCAGTCTGATGTAAAATGTTACACACACACACACACACACACACACACACACGGTGCCCAGGCCTGAAGAGGGTCTTGCCCATGTGAGTGTCGCAATTAAAAGACAAAACTGAAGAGTGAATTTTTTATTTATTATTTTTTTAAAAAGAGAGATGAGCTAAAGGTGTGTTCTTCTCACGTTGTTTTTGCATGTACACATAGAGACCCGTGAGATTGTCTGAAAATTATTGAAAAGTGAATTCTACATAACAGGTATCCTGTAATGGGAGGAAAAAGAAACTTTTTGAGTTTGTGAAATCCTAGGAGCAAAGAGTATATTTAAAAAAAGTGTTAAGTATGAACATTGTGTTATCAGTGGAAAACAAGTTCATAGTCCAGTTCATACTGTTGCAGATGAAGTTAGTTGCATAAAGGAACAAAGTACAAAATGACTTAGCAAAATAAAACAAGATGTACCCGGCTCTATTACCTTTAATTCATGATTTATTCAAGTATTCTTCATTGCTTATGGTGTCACCTTATTGGTGTCTCTACTGGATAAACCAATAAACTCAAATTGACCATAAAAGCTTTCATAGAACAAAAACTTCACATTATTCTGATGCATATTGGCACATTCACCAAAATCCTGTGTTCTTGGGTTTCTTATATCATCGAAGAAGAAGTTATGATTTAGTGGTTAACTGCAGCACACTAGTGACAACATTCACATGTGCCAGTGTTCGTTTAATAGTCACAGGCAAGTTATAAGGTTGGTAAATGTACACTATATGGCCAAATGTTTTTGGACACCTGACCATCACGGCAATATGTGGGCCGTCTGACTCGGAGTAGAATACACGCAATTTTGATGCAGGATGTTTGTCTACTAATTGGCAAATGTCCACAAACTTTTGGCTGCATAGTGAATATTTATTTATTTAATACTTTTTGGTTTCCAGTGTATCTCGACCAATGTTGTTGACCCCAGAAACATTAGGCGTGAAACACTAATACACAGGCCACCAGTCACACCTAACACAGGGCAGTTTAGTGAGGGGAGTCTACCTACTGGCATTTTTAGAAGGTGGGAGTAAATTATAAGCACCTGCTGCAGCATTTTGCCACACCGGATCTTTACACAAGATATATCGCACTGCTGTGTCAGTGTGTTTGAAGAAAAAAAGTTTCATTAACTATTTGCTGTTAATTTGTGTTGTTTCAGTGCGTACTGCGGAAGTCTGTGGTTGGCCTCAGTGTGTGTGATGTGCAAGATGGCACAACTTCTAAAAAGTGACTTGGTGTATGAGCGTTACAGAGATATCTTGAAGCGAGGCAGCGCTGCTTTCGATAAACTACTGTGGAATGGTGAGTTTGCCCTCAGGAATTATGTGATAAAATTAATCTCTGTCTAAAGAGAACTTTACACCAGAATGCAGACAACTAGACTAAAATTAAGGCTCAGATTTACTGACATTTAGTGTGAAAATTGGGTGTGCAAACTGCAAGTGTTCAGAGTGATTCCAAAAAACAAACAGAGATTTTTCAATGCAAAGTATAGCCATAGCAGGTTTAGATTTCTAATCGAGTACTTGCAGAGAAAATCTTAAAGTAAACCTAGATGCGCATACAGGATAATTTTGAAAGAAAGGCTGTGAGGTGTGCTAAAAACCAAAACTGAATTACCGTATCAACTTCAAATACGAGTACCTGTTCTAGAGTAATAGTCTTTCTACGCAGGTGAGTCAACAATGATCCACACTCTGGCTGTGGAATTTAGTTTAATTAACTTTTAGAAAAGATAAATGCATCATTTTCTACATAAATCTCCTTGCTTTTCAATACACATTTTCCATCTGTCAACAAGCTTTCGTATTACCTCTTTAAAAAATGTTTTAGGCTGAGCTGCAAGCCATGAATTCAAAGTTGAATCTTCATCCTTGTAGGCCTGATTTCAGAGGTCCAAACAGGTGAAAGTCTGATGGATCAAGATCAGGGCTATAGAGCGGTGTCCTGCTCCTTCTTGATGGCTAACACTTGTGTGACCTAACTTAAGCCTGTTTATCCATTCATATACACCTCTTCACGACAAAATACATTCTCCATACTGCACATAACGTTTTCGATAAATACCGGCACCAGGTACACCCTCAGAACCCATTAAAAAATAAACAAAATCATTGTGGTCATCTTTTGTCCAAATAACAAATGTACAGTAGCATCCATTTTTGCTCGCACCACAGTTACAAATGAACTGATGTAACACGTTCACACCTGCACAGCAGTGACTAGGAAGACAGTAGCCTTGATGGATGGATAATGGATAATTTTTGACTCACTCTTGTAAATGCTTGTGGCATCAGTAATATGAATTTATGGTGAGACTCTAATATTTAACCACCTTTGCTGTGATTAAATTTTTAGCACTTGGAGAGTTTTGAGATACTGAGGCTTGATATAGTAGTAAATGATACAATCTTTGCTAAAAAAAAACATACAGTAAAACCTTGGATTACGAGTAACGCGGTTTACAAGTGTTCCGCAAGACGAGCAAAGATTTTTAATAAATTTTCACTTGGAAAACAAGCAAGTCTTGGTTTACGAGCACCGAGTATCTTGATTTGACGCTGAGCGTCACGTCATCACAACAGAGCCAACGGTTTTTCTCTCTCTTGCGCTGCGGGTAATCATCTCCCCTGCTGGGTCTTAGTGCTCGTCACGTACTGGTATAATCAACATCAGTGAGTGTGTGTGTTTGTGTGTGTGTTTTTCTTGCGCTGCAGAGTGTGTTGTGTGCGCGTGCGTAATTTGACACAGCGCTGGTTCACTCACACTCTCTCTCTCGCCTTTACAGTGTGTGTCCGTGTTTGAGTGTGTGTGTGTTGTGTGTGTGCGCACGTACATTGACACCGTGCCGGTTCTCTCTCTCTCAATTGCCTTTAATGTGTGTGTTTGAGTGTGTGTGCGTGTTTTTCTTTCTCTTGCGCTGCAGTGTGTGTGTGCGCGCGCAATTTGACATCGTGCCGCAACCCACGGTCTCTCTCGCTCTCGCCTTTAATGTGTGTCAAATTACTTGCGCGCGCACACAACACACTCCGCAGCGCAAGAGACACAACACACTCCACAGCGCCTGTGCGCATAAGTGGAAACACTTATCTGTCAGGATTTATTTTTAGTAATTAATTTTTACTTTTTAGAAGGTAAAGTGCAGGTTAATTTGTTTAATTTTTACTTTATATTTGGGCTCAGTGGTAGGTGTTTCGCCTGCCATGCGGAAGGCCCGGGTTCGATTCCCAGCCAGTGCCCAAACCCCCCAGCCACTGGATGCAGTGCCGGTCCCAAGCCCGGATAAAATGGGAGCGTTGTGTCAGGAAGGGCATCCAGCGTAAAACCTGTGCCAAGTTGTTGTGCGGACTGGATATTCCACTGTGGTGACCCCTTGCCGGGGGCAGCCGAAAGACCAACAACAACATTTGGGCTGTGGAAAGAATAATTTGGCTTTCCATTATTTCTTATGGGAATATCTGCTTTGATTGATTTGTGTTTCGGAACACGAGCCCACTTTCGGAACAAATTATGCTCGTAATCCAAGGTTCCACTGTAATTAGAAAATTAATACATGCTCTCTAGACATGTGTATTATGAATTAATCTATTAAATGAAGTCTACCATGCAAAAATAACTCGCACATTCTTTATTCTCATGAAAGACACAATGCACAGGGCACAAATATTTACTGATAACTCAGGACTTAAGTATTCAATAGAAGATTACAGTTTCAACTTTTTTTCTTTTTTCTTCTCCCAACTTCTTAATTTTTTCCCCACCTTCCTGTGGTTCTGCCTCTTGTTTCTAGGCAAGTACTACAACTATGACAGCAGTGGGGGAAGTATATCTAATAGTGTGATGTCAGACCAGTGTGCAGGCCAGTGGTTCCTCAGGGCATCTGGACTAGGAGATGATGAATTTGAGGTTGGTTCTATGATCATTTTCAGAAGTTTTTATTTAAGGCTGTTATTATTGTAGAGGTTTGCTCTAAACTTTCAGGTAAAGATGCCTAAAGAATTTGTGAACATAAAATTACCGCATTAGTTCTGGTTTTCATTCCCAATAAATTTGGTTCGACCCCTACCCCCCCAAAAAAAAAAAAAAAAAAAAAAAAACCAGCAACCTGGTGGCTGCTTCCTCCTCTGTTGGTCACTCATTGAATGCATTTAACCTTATATATGTAATACAAGATGTCTGTTAAATTTCCTTCAAACTTTTTCGGTGACCGAACATCTGCCTCATGATGCAACCAGTATTATAATTGTGTATGTGTTCTGCCATGATCTGTATCAGTTACATTATACTGTAAGTCATTGTTTAACACAAGTTAAATTATTCTCGTCAAGGTTTTCCCTAAGAAGAAGATCTGCAGCGCCCTAAAGAGTGTGTTTGATCTGAACGTGATGAGCTTCGCAGGAGGGCAGATGGGAGCGGTCAATGGAATGAGACCAGAGGGAGTGCCTGATCGCTCCAGTGTCCAGTCAGATGAGGTCTGGGTTGGTGTAGTCTATGGACTGGCAGCTACCATGATTCACGAGGTCAGTTTGGAGATGGACGGCCACATTTCTCAATTACACTTGATTTATACATTAACCAGTCAGCAGCACAGTGCACAAAATAATGCAGTTAAAATTTAAGAGCTTCAGCTAATGTTCACATCAAATAACAGAATGAGGAAGAGACAATAAAATCTCAGTGTCTTTCACTACGACTTGGGTAGTAGTGCTAGGGGACAGGACTCGACAGTGAAGACATGCTCACTTGTACTGAAACGTTAAAGATTTTAAAAACATTGCCTGGTCTTTTTCTAATCTTGACCTGTTTAGTGTAGATGAGTCTTATGCCTCTTTTCCACTGCATAGAACGACACGACACAGTTCAGTTCAACTCACTTCGGTTCGGCGCAGTTTGCTCTTCCACTGCAGTGTAGTAATGCTTTAGCGTGGGCGGGATTACTCACGCGCGCGGCGCCGCTACTGCCGTGACGTCATCGTAAGCGCGCCACAAACACACACACAACAATGGAGCATATCGACGGCATGGTGTTCTTCATTCTCGGCATGTGGATGTTTTTAACAGCGAGACGAAGGAGTTTGTTTCAAAAGAGGCCGACGGTTAATACAAAAAGGTGCGTGCGATCCTTCTCTGGCTGTTTCTAAATATAGCGGTTCTGTTGTGTCTCGTGTCGCAAGTTCGGTGACGCAGTAATGACGATTTTCTCCGGCTAATCAGTGACCAGCATGTTTACACATCACGTTTTGGTAACGGTTCGGCGCACTTGGAACCTCGGCTGAGGTGGTACTAAAAAAAGGAACAGGTACTATGTACTGGTCCCAGTGGAAAACCCCCCAAAAGTGAGTAGAACTGAACCGTGTCGTGTCGTACTATGCAGTGGAAAAGCGCCATTAGAGTCCTGTGCTTTAGCCCAACCATCTAAAGGTTTTATATGTTGTACATTCTAACATTTATTTTATTAATTTATTTTTTGCTCACAGTGGCTCAGGAAGTGAGGAAATTTATTTTCTGTTTATTCAGTTTCAGTTTTTATTTGTATAGCGCTTTTAACAATTGACATTGTCTCAAAACAGCTTTACACAATCAAATGTTTCTCTTTCATCATTCTATATCGGCTCTATAGACATGAAAATCCCAGATCAGCCATTTTCAACCCAGCCTATCTGGCACCAACACAATACCACTGAAGACCCTTTTCCACCAAAGTGAACCAGGAGCTACAGTCGTTCATGTCTGGTGCTAATGCAGGTTTAATAGCGAACCTAATAAAACTGGCTTTGCTTTTCTATGGACTACAGAGTCACATTATTACAGCATTGTATACGTCTATGTACGTCTCTACTTCCCCAACAATGTTAGCTGCAATGCTAGTGCTAGCGGCAAGACTAGAGGACAAAAAAATGCTAGCAGCAATGGTGAACTTAAACATGGCTTTGTGAACAGTTTCTCTTTATCATTCATTACTAGAAAGCATTTTGGCTGGCCATTGCATGTTGAGTCCATTTCTTTTAAAGATGGCGGTCACAAATTTTTAGTTCCGCCCCTATCCTCTGACATAAGCGTTCCTTTTTGTTCTAGCCCAGCGAAGAGTTGGTCCCGCCATAGAACTGTATTTTTTCTGTCTGAGGGCCGGTGCTTTGGCTATCTGAAAAGAAACTCCAGACCTGCCGTGGTGGAAAAGGGGTTTGAGGACATCACTAAGATTGCTTTTTTTCCTTGTTCTCTTTGATGTGAACATTAAAGTGCTTTTGAGGCAGCATAAATGTATGCATTGACCTACTGCAACGATTGGCCAATTAAATAATTTTATTAATGGGCAGATGGCTAGGTGTTCATCATATCGTGGTTATTGCCTGTAGTTTCAGATTTCCAAGCTTCCTCATTTCCTGTTCAGCCTTCTTCGATCTCATAAGTATGTACTTTGTTAATAATGTCAGCTGTCTGTATCTGTCTCTCAGGGTCTGTTAGAGGAAGGTCTACATACCGCTGAAGGTTGCTATCGGACAGTGTGGGAGCAGACAGGAATGGCCTTTCAGACTCCAGAGGCATACTGTGAAAAAGGGATCTTTCGCTCCTTGGCTTACATGAGACCTCTCAGCATCTGGGCCATGCAGCTGGCACTGGACAATCGGACATATGTGTGCAAGACTACAGAGCCGGACAGAGAGACAGCCCGTTTAGAGACGGATTTACAGGATGAAGCGGTTAAAGAGAACTGCCATTAATGACTTGTGTGCTTGATCTCCTGACTTTCATGTAGACTAATTAAGTGTACGTTAAAAGCTGAAGTTTACTACCTGTAGATAGTGCGTGATTCCATGTAGCAGCCTTCAGTATAGATCGGAGAAAAGTGGTACTTCTGTTTGGGCCACCAGGTTTTACATACAGTGAATAAACATAAAATATACCTCTCAGAATTGGGGTAGACTTAGCAATGCTTAGAATTAGAAGACTTAGAATTGGGGTAGATTTAGTTAAAGCAGTGAGAGGGAGAGAGTGTATGCAGGCATGAGTGTGTTTGTGCATTTCTGCAGTTAGAATTAGATACATTTAGTTTATGATTATCATACAAATATTTGTATTTAGCAATTTTATTGTATATTAATTTAATCACTACAGAATGTCAACCCTAATTAATGTGTAATAATACACATCAACACTGAGCTGCCAAGTCGATACGATTATGGACTGATCTACATTGTGATCCCGTATGCATTCGATTATGTGGGCGTAGTTTTATCCACACACTTTAATTAGGGGAAAAAACTTTGAAGTGTGCTAGGATAATTCCTACATTGGAACGCCTTTAAAACATTTAAATGCTGATTTTATATAAGAATCTAGAAGGCATTTTAGATTCTCTGTATCAGGTTTTGGACAATCGTTTTGTGTCTCTTGCTTTAAACAATGTCATTACTTGAATATGTAAATGCATATACTGTATATTCCTTGAAAAATGCAAAGATATTCAGAAAAACATCCACTATGTTGACCAGGGTAGTAAAAATTTAATGGTTTGTTTTTAATTTAGTCCACTAAATAATAATGAGAATAACAATAATTTAAATTGGTTTACACTTCAGTTAGCAGGAAATTATATGCAATTTCTTTTTTTCCACTAAAGTCTTTCCATTATAAGAAATTTAAGCCCCAGACAACAAAGGGGTTTTGTGTGTCCTTCTGTTGAGAGAGGTGGTGTGTGTATGATAACCCAGCTGAGATTTCTCAGATCTGAACTTGGTTGCCACTTTACTGTATAAACCTAAGCTCTCTCACCAAGCATGTGTTTTTTGTTGGTACACAATTACTGAGTGTCTGAGTTGGTCAACCACACTTCCTCTTTTTAACCACTGGGCAGCTTACAGTGAGCTTGTGGTCAGATTTACATTCAGTGGGCAACGTAGAGTGTTCTTGTGGTCAGAAGCTGGTGGAATGCTATAATGTCTATATATAATTGGTATAATAATGGACAAACTAACTTAGCATATCTTCATTAAAAACGGCCAGTAAGATAATCTTGTATTGGCGACATGTACAGTAGTACCACACCGTAGCCAGAAGTTCTCAGGTGAGCTGCGAGATATCAGATATGATGCTAGTGGGGCATGACTGATCATGTGTGGAGGCTGTGGGGTACGAGTGTGAAATTATACGTATTGTTTGAAATCGATGGTGGTCAGTTATTTTAACAGCAATCCGGTAACATGTCAATGTACAATGTGCTTTTCTTCCATTTTTACACATTCACGTTTGTGAACTGGCACTGTACATGCACCTTGGGAAAAATACAGATTCAAATAAACTGAAGAATGATCTGGGATGACTTCTGCTTACTGAACATCTGTGGAACCTATCAGAAAGGATTATTTGGATCTGGGTGTAAATTTTCAGCTGAATCTTGTGCTGTAATATGTTTACTGCATGAGGGCAGTACTGCTAGATAAAATCATCTCGTCACTAAATGGTGATCATAAAACTTAAGTAAGTACAGTGAGGACAAGAATCTTCTAGGTTGTTCATTGGTCCTTTTGCTTTTTTTTTTTTTTTTAAAGTTTTTGTGTGTTCACAGTAAGTGTCCTCTTGATTTGCAGTAAAAAAAAATAGACTGGGGAATTCACTGGCATACTGTCAATAATTTTAAAAATATTTATCTTGACTTTAAAAAAAAAAAACGTGATGTGCACAGGGAAAGGGCACAAACCGGGTCATCTTTTTAAACAAATACTATAGTTTCCTCATCCGTTTCAGGCTTTCATGGCGAGTGTGCTCCAGCAGGAGGCGCTGTTTCACTATGAAATTCACCTCGTTTTTTAATTCTTGTTGGACGCCGTGTGATTCCGTTTCCTTTTGTGCAAGCCGAGTTCGCAGAGACCCAAATCGTTGTAATATACTTTACAAGGTAAAACCAACCAAATAACAATGCGCGAACATTTAGAGATTATTCAATAAAAATGTCTTGTAATAACGGATATGAGCCTGTGTGTGTGTTGCCAGTGAAACAAAACGTCGTTTTTATAGGACACTTACATGTTTCAACTGACACATTTATACGCTGAAATTAGCAGATTTAATACCTGAACAAGTTAAAACGCATTCATCACTGTGGCTTCAGTTCACAATTTCATTCATTAAATCTTCATTCGGAGGAAGAAAAAAAAAAATAAAACCGTGAAAGCGAGAAGAAGAAAAGTGAAGCGCCCAACGTGGGGCTCGAACCCACGACCCTGAGATTAAGAGTCTCATGCTCTACCGACTGAGCTAGCCGGGCTTATGGCTCTGTGGGAATGTTATGTTATAAAACTGATATGAGCCATATATTTAAACCTAAACTTTACAGAAAAAATATATTCAAATTAAAAAGTAAAATCATGTTTTTAAAATTCATATCATATGAACTACTTTATAGCCTTTCGAAAAAAGAGAGAGTGTTCCTATCAAATGTCCATTAAAAACATTTCCTATCAAATGTCCATTTTTTTCCCACTAAACTAAAAATGTTCCTGGCAAAGCTAAGCACAAGGAACTGCAATGAACATGTTGAATACTGATAATACTGCACAGATCAATGACAGACTTACAGTTAGGTCCATAAATATTAGGACAATGACAAATAGTTATTTTGACTTTATATTGGAATTGAAAACAAAATAGTTGTTATAATTTCATAATGTGTAGATTCAAAATTAAAAAATTTAATTTGAGAGTGTTTACACACATAAGATGAGTGGTGGTAGATTTACCTTGTTTTTTTATTTTTTATTATTCCAAATAAAAAAATGAACTAGTCATCAGCTCTTTATTTTAAGATCATATTACTTGTAGAGCTATGGAGAATAATTAAAAGAATCATTTTTAGCCTAGATCACAGGCAGTTAGGTAATACAAACCGGATTCCAAAAAAGTTGGGACACTAAACAAATTGTGAATAAAAACTGAATGCAATGATGTGGAGATGGCAAATGTCAATATTTTATTCAGAATAGAACATAGATGACAGATCAAAAGTTTAATCCGAGAAAATGTATAATTTTAAAGGAAAAATATGTTGATTCCAAATTTCATGGTGTCAACAAATCCCAAAAAAGTTGGGACAAGTAGCAATAAGAGGCTGGAAAAAGTAAATTTGAGCATAACGAAGAGCTGGAAGACCAATTAACAGTAATTAGGTTAATTGGCAACATGATTGGGTATAAAAAGAGCTTCTCAGAGTGGCAGTGTCTCTCAGAAGCCAAGATGGGTAGAGGATCACCAATTCCCACAATGTTGCGCAGAAAGATAGTGGAGCAATATCAGAAAGGTGTTACCCAGCGAAAAATTGCAAAGACTTTGCATTTATCATCATCATCTACAGTGCATAATATCATCCGAAGATTCAGAGAATCTGGAACTATCTCTGTGCGTAAGGGTCAAGGGCGTAAAACCATACTGGATGCCCGTGATCTCCGGGCCCTTAAACGACACTGCACCACAAACAGGAATGCTACTGTAAAGGAAATCACAGAATGGGCTCAGGAATACTTCCAGAAACCATTGTCAGTGAACACAATCCTCCGTGCCATCCGCCGTTGCCAGCTGGAACTCTACAGTACAAAGAAGAAGCCATTTCTAAGCAAGATCCACAAGCACAGGCGTTTTCATTGGGCCAGGGATCATTTAAAATGGAGTGTGGCAAAATGGAAGACTGTTCTGTGGTCAGACGAGTCACGATTCGAAGTTCTTGTTGGAAATGTGGGACGCCATGTCATCCGGACCAAAGAGGACAAGGACAACCCAAGTTGTTTTCAACGCTCAGTTCAGAAGCCTGCATCTCTGATGGTATGGGGTTGCATGAGTGCGTGTGGCATGGGCAGCTTGCATGTCTGGAAAGGCACCATCAATGCAGAAAAATATATTCAGGTTCTAGAACAACATATGCTCCCATCCAGACGTCATCTCTTTCAGGGAAGACCCTGCATTTTTCAACAAGATAATGCCAGACCACATTCTGCATCAATCACAACATCATGGCTGCGTAGGAGAAGGATCCGGGTACTGAAATGTCCAGTCTGCAGTCCAGATCTTTCCCCTATAGAGAACATTTGGCGCATCATAAAGAGGAAGGTGCGACAAAGAAGGCCCAAGACGATTGAACAGTTAGAGGCCTGTATTAGACAAGAATGGGAGAGCATTCCTATTTCTAAACTTGAGAAACTGGTCTCCTCGGTCCCCAGACGTCTGTTGAGTGTTGTAAGAAGAAGGGGAGATGCCACACAGTGGTGAAAATGGCCTTGTCCCAACTTTTTTGGGATTTGTTGACACCATGACATTTTGATTCACCATATTTTTCCCTTAAAATTATACATTTATACAAAGTTTAAACTTTTGTTCCATGATTTTTGTTCTATTCTGAATAAAATATTGACATTTGCCATCTCCACATCATAGCATTCAGTTTTTATTCACAATTTGTTTAGTGTCCCAACTTTTTTGGAATCCGGTTTGTATTAAGGCCTCAATGCCATATTAAATGTAACAGTAATGGTTTTCAATGTACATTTTTTCCCCATTTCGCCAGAGTCTGTGTACTTGTACAGTGCTGTACATTGTTTGAAGTCTTCTGTAAATGTCAACCAATTTTACGCCTTTATTCAAAAGTCCTGGTTTGTTTGGAACACCTCTCGTACTTGTGTGCTGGTGTGCCATTCAAACAAACCACTTCAGATCTTCACAACAGATCTTGTTACCTAATAGATGCTGAACAACACTTACTTTTACAGAAATTACTGCAATACAGAAAAGAGAGAAAACACCTGAGGAGATGGTCAATATGATCACTGAACCAATGGAGGCACAATAAATAGTAGAAAAACTGCTGGAAATGCAATGCTACCACTTAGACCAATTACAGTTGTTTCAGTCATTTCAATGCAATTTCAATGAGTGTCCAAAAGTATGGGGACAAGTGAGATTCAATGACATTGTTAAATTTTTTAAATAATGTCAATAATGTAATTTGACGTAATTTAATTAACTAATTGAATATTCTTTCTGGAAACAAAACTGTTAATTTTCAAGTCATTAAAATAACCCTTACATCATACTATAGTTTAAACACATTTACATCTTTAGCACAATTGCATTTAAATAATGTATTGTTTGTAATTATTATCATATTTTTTACAGAAAGCATTTTATAAATGAAGAATTTTATGTGAATGTTATGCCTTTGTTGTTTGACATTTATATGAACAATATATTTGATAAAATGTAAGGCATCTAAAAAATTCTCATTTATTTTTATTTTTTTGCAATTTGAGCAATGGAGGGTTAAGGGCCTTGGTTAAGGGCCCAACAGTGGCCACCTGGTGGTGCTGGGCTTTGAACCTAGGACATTCCGATCAACAGTGTTGAGTGTAACGCGTTACAATGATAGAGTACTTGAATTACTTTTTTGATGTAACAAGTAATCAAACGTGTTAGGTCCGCCATTTAAGTACTGTTATTTAGTTATATTCCCAGGTTCGATTCCCAGCCAGTGCCCACACCCCAGCCACTGCATACAGTGCCGGTCCCAAGCCCGGATAAAATGGGAGGATTGCGTCAGGAAGGGCATCCGGCGTAAAACCTGTGCCAAGTTGTAATGCGGACTGGATATTCCGCTGTGGCGACCCCTTGTCGGGAGCAGCCAAAAGACCAACAACAACATTTAGTTATATTTTCAAAAATGTAATCCGTTATTCAGACAATTTATTTAATCCGAGAGCCAGACAGCAGTCATTTGATAAATGATTGATTTATACATATTTTCTTACACAATTTTCTTTCATACTAATTTCCAGAATTTTCCTTGATTTTGTAAAGCTGCTTTGCGACAATGACTATTGTCAAAAAAAACTATACAAATAAAATTTAATATGCAGATCAAATGCTTGTACTGTTAAATATTATTGCTACTGAATGTTTCAGTGAAATTAAATGAGTCAATGCACATTAAGCATTAACTGCATGTAAATCTTACAAAAAAAGAACAGTTTCTCATAAAAATTCACAAAAAAAACGATTTTTCTTTTTTTGACATATTACAATGGTAAAGTTGTCTATACTTTTAGCATACAAGGTAAAGAATTATTCTGCCAACCACAGCCACCATTTTCTTTTTTATTTACTATCAAAGCAATGGTATTTTTTTTTATCATACCAAGAGTTTTAAACTTCACAGTTTACATTTATTTACTTTTAATAAAAGTAGTCTGGAAAACACAGCTGCTAGTTTTTTTTTTTTTTATCCATAAAAACAATGGGATTTTTTTTTTAGTGTAGTACTAGTGAAATCACCCGTTTTGTGCACAGAGAGAACTATAAAACATGACATAGTTTGTCTTAATTCTTTGAGCTATGCCGTAGTCTAGTGCAGGGGTACTCAAATATAAATTTGAAAGTTCCACTTACCAAATTTCTATTCAGTCCGAGGTCCGGAAAAATGACAGTCCAATTTCAAATAGAGAACTACAAAAAAAAAAAAAAAAAAGAATTTAGAACAATACCCAAAAATGACATGGTAGTGCTTTTAGTGTGAAAGGTGACATCATCTTTGTGCCAACAGTTATTTGAACTTGGGCATAAAAGGTGTGAGGACCAGGTGGAGGAACTGATGTAAATGTTCATTGGTGAGGGAGCTGCGATATGTGTTTTTCACCATGCTCATAGTTGAAACGGCAGATTCACAAACATTGTGAGAATTTGAAGGGCCATTTTGTGCAGGACAGGAACACCTGCTGCAGTAACCATCTTTGTCCAGAAGGTGACCACTTTGAATTGCTAGATTAAGCACACTGGTTTTCTGCTTCCCACAGGGAGCATGAATGCATATTTTTCTGTCCACTCACTCTTAAATTCGCTGTTTTCAAAATCAACTTATATCAATGGCCATCTTTGAGCAGGACATTAGGATATTAAGGACATATTATAATAAACAGAATGAGTAGCTCACCTCTTATATCCTCCACGAGTCATTCGTTCTTTTGAATCTACTGCACTGCATAGCGCCTATGGGAGTCACGTGACAAAGGACCGAACAACTGACGATTGACGATTCGTTGAGAACCGTTCAATACATAGCCTACGGAGGTTGCGATGATTTGCGCATGCGCACCCAGTAGAAAATGAACGAATCACTCTCGGAGACGACTCGTTCTTCTGAGTCACGTTAAAGAATCGTTCAAAAATAACGAATCTTGGACTATCAAAAACAAGCAAATATTTATTTTTTTTAAATACCCCCCCCCCCGGTCGCATGCTCTGAACGCGCGCGCAACCCCCCCACCCTCCGCTGCATGCTCTGAACGCGCGCGCAACCCGCGCCCCCCTCCCCGGCAGTTGCTCTGAACTGAATACCCGGGCCGTTTTTTAGTCCCAGTCCAGACCTGCTTGTAATGCTGAAAAGTGTGTATTATAATCACAAAGTTTTCACTTTGGCAGCATTTATCAAATCCCGATACTTAACCATTTATGTTCCACAAACAAAATTTTCTCAGTTATCCTTAAATAATCACACCCTCAAAATATATATTTGTTTTTAAAATGGCAAAATAGGAGCTCGTCCCTGGGTGGGCTCGAACCACCAACCTTTCGGTTAACAGCCGAACGCGCTAACCGATTGCGCCACAGAGACTGAGCTGCGCTATGGGATTCTAGAAAATCTTCTTAAGCCTTCACATGCATCAACAGTGCTACTACGTCTTTCATATTTATGATATAGTAAATTTAAAATACTCAAGTATGTGAACTGTAGGGTGTGTGTGTCTGTGTGTGTGTGTGAAAGAGAGAGAGAGAGAGGACGGGGATAGCAACAACACTGTTTGATTACAACAAAAACAAACTAATCTAATATTAATGATAAGCAAGGGCTATCCTTTTATTAAACAAAAGAATTAGAAATATATTCAGTAGAAAAACCTGAGCACTTTTTACGTGTACTTTTGTACATGGGACTGGTCACATGATAATTAACATGCGCTGCGTGCTCCCGGTGAAACGAAACAATGTTTTATGAACGAGACGTGATGTAGAGACCTGCACTCCCGCGGAGCGGAGTGGGACGCGGGACAAAATTTGATGGGTGAATGCGGGTGCGGGCGGGAAGGTCCTCATGTATGTGCGGGATGCGGGAGAATAACATTACTCGCGGGACTCCCGCAAAATGGAATTATCTTAAAATTGATTTATTTTTAAACAAATACTGTATTATTTATCTACTCAGTAGCGGTTCTATACTCAATTGCCCCCCCCCCCGCTCAGCGCCACGCTACCGCCCCCCCTTCCCTGGTCAGCGCCACTTCCCTAAAAAATAAAACTACTTAAATGTTTACCTGCGGGATTCTTGCGGGCGGGAGCGGGACAAAACTTGAATACTGCGGGCGGGAGCGGGAGAAAATAATATATATTTTTGCGGGAGCGGGCGGGAGCGGGACAGAATGTTGCGGGAGCGGGACGGAAAAACCGCGCAGGTCTCTAACGTGATGTGGACTTTTAATAAATAAATGATTTAAACCACATATTATACCCTCACGTCAATTCGACTTGAAACATGGCTTATCATTAATATTGTGTTACGAGTCAGTTGTATCTTTATTATGCAATATCTATTTTCTAATTTAAAAAGGATAAAAATAGTAAAAGCCATACAGAAGAAAAAATGAAGCGCCCAACGTGGGGCTCGAACCCACGACCCTGAGATTAAGAGTCTCATGCTCTACCGACTGAGCTAGCCGGGCTTATGAGGCTGTAGCATTTTACAAGCCAGTTTAATTACAAGGTTAATACATTAAATAAAAAGAGCATCTTGCAAAACTCAAACTATTAAAGTGACGACATGAAATACGCAATAACTAAAGATATTTAAACATCATAAATATGGTTTAAATAAAGATGTGTGGAAAGTATTTCCAAGGAAACGTGGATACACTGCGCGTGACAGAGACCTAGGGTGAAGCAGAAGCAGTCAGCTTTTAGTAACTATGGGCTGTTAAATGCTTTCATCACACGTGCAGCATTTTTAAAAAAACCTTGTAAAAAAAAAAAGGCTGGCCAAAGGATCTTCACAATATTTACTCTACACCATAATATCTCGGTGATCTGTAAAATTTACCCCTGAAAGAAATCTGTGGAAAGGCAAAACAGCTACTCGTCCCTGGGTGGGCTCGAACCACCAACCTTTCGGTTAACAGCCGAACGCGCTAACCGATTGCGCCACAGAGACTGAGCTGCTCCATGGAGTTCTATGACATCATTTTAAGCCTTCACATACAGCTGCAATACAATTCGTCAATTCTTTTTTACATACTTAGCAGATTAGAAATAGATTAGATTACATTACATATTTCATACTAGCAGATTAGAAATGGCATGCGAGCTGTAGTATGTGTGTGTGTGTGTATGCTTAGTCAATAATCTGTTTAGTTCACATCAGCAGTAGATAGCATTAGATTAGATTAGCATGCTCATACAGATTAGCATGCTCATATATGATAAAGTTACATACAATAAACGTGCCTTGCATTGCTAGCAACGTAACAGCATTATCAGATTACACAACCAAAGGGTTTTCGGTTCAAAAGGACGCTGGAGAACAATAGTCTGCTTGGCGGCGGCAAAGAAGTAAAAAAAGAACGGAGGAGGGAAAAGGAAGAAGGATAGAGGAGAAAGACTAAGAAAATTGAGAAGCATATATATGGATAAGTGAAATGAGAGTTATACGCTCTTTGATCTGCAAATAATCAACCCCTGGAAATAAAAAATAGCATAATTTTATTTTAAAAGGGTTAGAAAAGGACCCCGTCCCTGGGTGGGCTCGAACCACCAACCTTTCGGTTAACAGCCGAACGCGCTAACCGATTGCGCCACAGAGACTGAGCTGCTCCATGTCCTTCCGTGAAATTTCTTAAGCCTCAGTAGTAACACTTCAAATACATTTGATAGACGCAATTATGTGACCTGCAGAGTAAGTGTGCGTGTCCTTTTTTTTTTCATATGCATATTAGAGGTTTGTGATAATAACATGTAATGTTTCGTTCCCCCCCCCCCAAGCTAACAGTTCCTGGTTTAATCTATGCGTCCACAGTACTTGCCATCCTCATAGACATAGTGCAAATAAATTATTGTCTTTGCTCATTATAATAAATTATAATGAACAAAGAAAGCAGAAGACCTAGCTAAATGGGCACCATGAGTCTCTGTGGCGCAATCGGTTAGCGCGTTCGGCTGTTAACCGAAAGGTTGGTGGTTCAAGCCCACCCAGGGACGGAGATGCTCTATTTTCCAGGTCACGTGCAAGCTAACTAAAACTATTTAATAGTACAGACCGATTTTGTGTAGTATCATTATTAAACTATGTCATTTTGTTTACTAAAAGCTGTACTACTTCATGTATGATAAGGTTACAAACATGCTATAAGTACCATTAGAAGTAGCACTGTAACAGCAGTATGGGATTTTGGAGCCAAAAAGTTTTTCCGTGCAGAAAGAGGGAGAAGAAAAATATTTTGAGTAGTTAAAGGGACCAAGTAAAAAGAAAGGCTTTTAAATTAGTATTTAAAGAAGATAACTCTAAAGTTACTGCCCAACCATACACCACGAACTGTGATGTTCACTATGATGCTGTGTTTACGTTTGTGGTGATAGGCTACCATTTAAATATTTTTACATATAATTTATTTTAAATAAATGGAAGCAGCTGTTGTAATCTTTGGCTTTCAAACTGTAAACACAGAGCTCAAACACAAGATGTCACTGTTGTGCAAAAATGCCAGATGCCTGGGCGGGAGTTACACAAAAAAAGGGGGGAGGGGGAGCAGACAACTGATAATTTGTGACACATGGTTGACTGCATGTAAATAAAGCATTTTAAGTAATACCACCATGCATACCAATACGAGTTCAAATTAAAAGCATGTTGTCTTTGGCTGCACTGTCACGATTACTTCAATTATGCAAATATGTCAACCTTATTTCTGTCCCCAAGAGATGGCGGAATATGAGACATTATCCCCCCAAATTTACCCCAACTATTTGATTTGTGGTAATTCTTTAAAGAAGTCTTAATAAAATAGTGAGCAAGAACAATTTCAAAAGAAAACACTTTAGTTCTCTGACCTCAAGCCAACATGGTAGCAGTGACAACTAAGTGCATATTACAATAAGTTTAGTCTAAGTGTCAGTGAATGTCAGTGTCTGGGAGTCAGATGGGATGCTACAGTAGTTAGTCTGACAACGCTGCATTCCAGAACTTTGGCAAGTTGTGAACTGTTTGTTTATAGACTTTTAACAGTAAGCGACATTGGGTTTGAAATGGCTGCTTCCTAGATACCGCTCATGTTAAAATACGACACATGCATGAGTTCAGAGAGAAATACAGTTGATAAAATTCAACAATTTATATGGTAAAATGCCAGAGATTTTTGTGGTTTCACAAAAGGCAAAGCGGTGTATGTTTTATATTTATTAACAAAAAAAAATCTATTTAAGTTCAGTCAGTGAATGCGCTCCATATGTTCACTGGACTTAAAATTTCCAAAAAAAATTCTCTCTCTCCATCCATCCATTATCAATACCAGTTAGTTAAATTCAAGGTCGAGGTGGTAGCAGGAAAAGCAGAGATGACCAGACACACCTTTCTCCAGCTCCTGTTGAGAGACTACTAATTGCTCCCAGGTCAGAAAAGAATTACAATCCCTCCAGTGTGTCCAGGATTACCCTGGGGTCTCCGTCCAGCTGGCCCTGCCTGGTACACCTTCAATGGAAGTCAACCAGGGGACATTCTTATTAAGTGTCTGAACCACCTCAACTTATTCTTCTCAGTGCAGAGGGGCAGTGAGTCTACTTTCAGCCCCACCTGGATGTATAAATTTCTCACCTGATCTCGGAGAGTAAGCCCAATCACCCTACAAAAAAAGCTAATTTAAGCCTCTTGTATTGGCAGTCTTGTTCACCCAAAGTTCATGACCATAGGCGAGGGTAGGGACTTAATGATAAATCGAAAGCTTCAACTCATGACTTCGCTTCTTCCCCACCTGGTAGGTTCTGTACAGCAACTGAACTGTACAGAAGCTGCACGCAACCTACGATCAAGTCCCCACTCCCATCACTCAAACAAGACCCCAAGATACTTAAACTCCTTCAGCTAGGATAGAGTCTTCCCCTCCACCTAAAGGGAACATGCTATTCTTTTTCGAGAAAGAATCAGGTCCTCAGATTTAGCCGTGCTGATCTGCAGCCTAACCGCATCACACTCAGGTGCAAACAATTCAAGTGCTCATTGAAGGCTCTACTGCAATGGTACCAGAAGAACATTATCATCTGCAAAAAGCAGATATGTGACCTTCCGAACTCCTTGCCAGACTCCATCTTTCCAGCTACACCTTGAAATCCTGTCCATGAATTCATGTACATGAAAAGAGACAAAGTTAAGCCTAATGCCCACATTGAACAGGATTGACTTAAAGCTGAGTTTGTGAACACAGCTTTTACTCCAGGTATACAGAGAGAGACCTGATGTCTCACAGATACCCTGTACTTCTGAAGCACCCACAGAAAAAAGCAAAATAAAATGTCAGAGGAAGTTGATCCAGTCCAGTTCGTGTATTGCACCAGCTGCAGCAGACAATCAAAAGTGGAAACTGACATCCGACAGTAATTGGACTTGCACGGAAATTTTCGCATTTCTTCATAAACCGACGTTGTGCAGTCAGAGGGTGAACCCAGTAGCGCTGGTGATTTTTTCTCTCCCTACATCGCCGTATTACGAGAATTTTTAAAACAAGATTAATGTTTAATATAGCAAAATGGTTCGAAAATGGCCTAAAAGGAGGCACCTCAAATAAAACGACAAGGGCTTTCATATCCAGTTCCCGACACACTGCCTCCACAGGTTAACACACAAACTACAATTTGAGCTGCAGGCTGGCGTTAGACAGAACCAAACGAACGCCAGTGCAGAAGTCAATCGAGCTTCACTACAAAACGCAACATAAACATCTAGGACGTTCAGAGTGCGCTCGTTTATCCAAAAATTTAACGGCCGTGTGAACAAGGCCTATGGAATCTCTCAGGGGGTCCAGTCATAAGCCTTCTCCAAGTCTACAAAACACATGTTGAGAGGGTAAAAAACTGGTCCACTGTGCTGCGTCGTGGACTGAACCTCCACTGTTCATCCTGAATCTGAGGCTCGACTATAAACCTTATCCTCTTTCCCAGTACTCTGGAATAGCCTTTACCAGGGAGAGTAAGAAGCGTGATTGGCAGTAATTGGCACACACCGCCTGGTCTTTTTTAAAGTTTAAAGTAGGGGACCACCACCTCAGTTTGCTGGTCCAAGTGAACTGTATTCAAGATCCATGTGATGTTCAATGGTCGTGTCAAATGGTACATTGCAGCATGTTTGAATAAATAGACAAAAAATGAAATTCATAGTAATTATTTATTGATGAATTAATAAAATGATAAATCATCTAACCAGAAAATTATTACTAAATTAACCATGAAAAATAATTTTTGGCGAACTGAAAAAAATAAATTGTTCAATTAATTAATTAATTATCATCATCATCATTATCATCATCAACAAAACAGCCTCCTTGGAACAGAAAATAAACAGAGTGTTGGAAAATTGTTTTTTTGCTTTAAGGACCAAAAGCTTATTTTCGAGCTGTGAAATAGAGGTCTGCATTCCTGCATTTATAAACAAAACATGGTAGCGGTCGGAAACTGGTGTAATTTGGACGGGAGCGGGCGGTCTATTATACCGTTCCCGACGTGCTTTCTCAACAGTATGTAATTTTTGTTTTCAGCTACACCTTTCCTAAGCTACCGTGTTGACAAAAAATGTCACATTTATATTTTGAATAAAACTAATAAATATGCTACAATTTTGTACATTGTTTCAAAATTTTTTCCCCCTGCAACACATTTTCCGTATTAACCATTCTTGACAAGAAGAATAAGTGATATATAGCGGGAGCGGGTAGGTGCGGGATAAAACCTGGCGGGAGCGGGACTAAAAAAAAAAGTTTGAATGTATGTTTGCAGACCTCTACTGTGAAACGATTTATACTTTTTATTTACTTTTCATTTTGAATGTATGTTTGTCTTGGACTTTTGGGAATTGTTTAAAAACATATATGTCATATAGAATTTTGAACACAGTCCTTCCCCGTGGCTAAATAGAATTTACTGCTGTGTTCTGAACAGTAAACCACAGCATTGAGTATATTCTGTCCAATGCACCCTAACATACAAAATTAATCTGTATTGTGTTTACAAACAGAAGGGTTTCAAGGGAGTTTCCAAGTACATGACCTCAAGTGTTTGATATCATTCAGGTATCCTGCAGCTGCCTACTCCTACCCTGGCCTTCCAGGAAATCACCCTGCTTCCTAAATCTACAGCAGAACAAAAACTAAAACTAAAAGCAAAACAGGTGTGGCTGCCAGTCTTTTGAGTGGTTTGTAACACACACACACACACGCAACTGGCTACTGGCCATAACATTATCGAAACCCTAAGGGGGAAATAATAGCATCACCATTGCTACTACGATTAACACAATTTCTTCAAACAAACCATAACATTATGAGCACTGACAGGCGAAGTAAATAACATTCTCATCTCAATCTCTTTACAATGGTAGCTGGAAATGGGTTAGATATATTATATTATTACAAGCAAGTGAACATTTGGAACCTAAATTTGGTATGTGTGGTCTAATCAAGCAACTGTGGGATGTTCTAGAAAAATCTCCACTTTACAACCTACAGGACTTAAAGGATCTGTGACTGATGGCTTGGCCTCGGACCAGATGCAACATTTTTGGCTTCCGTTACCAAAAGCTTATTTTCAAACCGTGAAATGTTTATGTAATTGTTTTTACTTTTTATTTACTTTTAATTGTCAGTGGACGTATGTCTTGAAATTTTGAGAACTGTTGAATGCACCATAAAATACTGTGGTCTTTTTGTATAATCTGGATTGTGCTTATTAACAGAAGGGGTTTCAAGGAAAACCCCAAAACTTTAAGATGATGACATCAAGTGTTTGACATCATCAAGGCAACCTGTAACTGCCACCCTGGTCTCACAAGAAATCACACTTGGCTTTTTAAATGTAAGGCAAAAATAAAACTAAAAGCAAAAAAATTGGGCCTCATCAGTCTTACGAGTGGTCTGTATTTCGCATCCTTGTCCTCCGAATTCTCCAGATATCAATTCAATCAAGCATCAGTGGGATGTGCTGGAAATAAGTCTGCATGCAGGCTCCACTTTACAGGACTTAAAGTGACTTAACAGGACTTCTATTACTGATGGCTTGGTGCCAAATACCACAGAACACTTTCAGAGGGCTAGTGGCATCATTGCCCTGACAGGTTTTGGCAGCACAAAGGGAACCTACTCAATATTAGGCAGGTGTTCATAATGTTACGGCTAATAGATGTACACTATATTCTAACTGGGCTTATGAGCAACTGCACATTTTCTCCAGGAAGGGGGTCTTCAGGATCCCTGGGCATACAGTAATTATAGTAAATATGGGGCGGAGAAGTTTTTGTCTATATCTAATACAACTTAACACAAATTCTTCACAGTTTAGAGTCAACTATTTGGGTGGAACACATGAGATGATGAAGTGCTGTAGTTGGCTGAGTGTCCAAAAGCACAGGTGCTATTTATTGTTATTATTTATTAAAATTATTTATATCAAATTCTATTTATGTTAAACAGCTTTTTGAAGGGGTCTTAATTTTTTTTAAACTAAGTAACAAAGTGTAAAACATCTGCTTCCTAGATATCATGATAAAATAAGGGAGAACTGCATGAGAGAAATGCTGTTGATATTAGTCAGAGATTTATATGGCAAAATGTCACTGATTTTTTTTTTTTTTTTGGGAGGGGGGGGGGGGTTCATGAACAGGTAAAGCAGAATGAAAGTTTAATTTTATAATTATTCATAAAAATACATTTGCCAGGGGACATCCTTATCAGTTGTCTGAACCACCTCAACTGGCTCCTCTCGATGCAGAGGAGCAGCAGGTGTACTCTGTGCTCCTTCTGGATTTCTGAACTTCTCACCCAAACTCGGAAAGTAAGCCTGATCACCCTACAAAGGAAAATCATTTCAGCGGCTTGTATTTGCAATCTTGTTCTTTCGGCCATTACCCAAAGTTCATGACTATTGGTGAGGGTAGGGACGTAGACCGATAGTAAATAGAGATTCAACTCATGACTCAGCTCCCGATTAACCTATGAGGTTCTGTACAGCACCCGCATCACTACAGAAGCTGTACCAACCTACGATCTATCTCACAGTCCCCGCTCCCATGACTCGTGGACAAGATCCCAAGATAATTAAACTCCTCCACCTGGGATAAACCCCGTTCACCTGAAGGGAACATGCCATCCTTTTCCTGAAAGAAAACCAGGGCCTCAGATTTATGGGTGCTGATCCGCATCCTGGCCGCCTCACACTCAGGTGCAAACCATTCAAGTGCTCGCCGAATGCTCTTCTGTGATGGTGCCAGGAGGACATCATCATCTGCAAAAAACAGAGATGTGACCTCCTGACCTCCATGCCAAGCCTTGCCTTAAAATCCTGTCCATAGAAGTCATAAACAGGAAAGAAGACCAAGTCAGGCCTTGGGCGAAGCCCAACGCGCACATTGAACAGGTTTGACTTAACACTGAGTCTGCAAACACATTTTTTTTCCAGGTATACAGACAGATACCTGAGGCTCACAGAAGCAACCCAGATACTCTGTACTCCTGAAGCACTCCCTACAGAAGCCCTCAGAAGACCCAGGCTTTTCCAAGTCTACTGGATTGGAAAACTCCCAGGCCCCCTCGATCATCTGAGAGAGTACAAATCTGGTCCACGTGCTGCGGCCTGGACAGAACCTGCATTGTTTCTCCTGAATCTGACGCACGAATCTGGAACCTAGCCTCCTTTCCAGGACCCTTGCACAGAATTTACCACGGAGGATATGAAGTGTGATACCCAAGTAAATAACACTCACCATCCAGTCACTTTTTAAAGACGGGGACCACCAAAGGCTTATTTTCAAGCTGTAAAATGTTAGGAATTTTACTTTAGATTTACTTTCAATTCTCAGTGTATGTTTGTCATGAACTTTTTGGAGTTGTTCAATCCTATATTTCACACATTATTTTTAACATGGTCCTTCCTCGTGGCTAAAAATAATTTATTGCTGTGTTCTAGTAACCCGCAGTACTAAATATATTCTCTATTTAATGCACCCTAAAATACAGTAGAGTAGTCTTTTTGATTAATCTGGATTGTGTTTACAAACAGAAAGGTTTTCAATGGAAACCCCCCAATATCAAGTGACATCATTCAGATAACCTTTAGCTGTAAGCCTGGCCTCAAGGGAAATCATTAAATTTTTGCTAAAAATAAGTCTGATCCATGCAGTCTCAGCTGTACGACCTTGTGATTTAAATGATCTGCTACTTATTTATTTGGTAGCAAAAGGAGAACCGACTCAGTATTCGGTAGGTCGTCATAATGTTACAGCTGACTGGTGTATACTATAGCTCATGAACAACTGTACATTTTTTTCCCAGGACAAGAGTATTCAGGATCCCTTGACATACATTAATTATGGTAAGCTTTCCAATATATTATAACTGCTAACATCAATCATATTGCAGCTATTTAAAACTACCAACCAGGGAAATCAGCCACCTAATCTCCCCACTCAGGCTGGCTCTCAGAACAACTTAAACTCTTAGTTTCAGTGAAGAAATGTTGTAACGCTGCAGCATACAATGACATTCTATACAATTATGAGTTCTACATTTACATTTGGCAGACACTCTTATCCAGAGCGACTTACATTTTAATCTCATAACACAGCTGAGGGTTAAGGGCCTTGCTCAAGGGCCCAACAGTGGCAACTTGGTGGTTGTGGGGTTTGAACCTGGGACCTTCCGAACCGAAGTCCAATGCCTTAACCACTGAGCTACCCCTTCTTCTGCTCTCTCCTGATCTGCATCTTCTTGTGAACCGTCACGATGTATAATTGTGTCTCTAAGTCAAAGAGGCCAACCAGTCTAACAAGCTCCCAGTTACCTTTGTGATGACATTTGCTCAGAGTGATATTGTCTGTGAAAGAGGCATGTGCTCGCAGTAGTGATTATTCTTTTGTTTTCTCCAATTAAATCATTTGTAGAATTTTAAAGCATAAAAAGTTTATTCTTACCTGCTTCTCTCCCTTTGAAGCTCTGAGGCTGAAACAGATAAAGTGGTTTTGAGTTATAC
Organism: Channallabes apus; assembly: GCA_030522415.1. NCBI lineage: Eukaryota > Metazoa > Chordata > Actinopteri > Siluriformes > Clariidae > Channallabes > Channallabes apus. The sequence continues at coordinate 37,388,576 of CM060108.1, forward strand.
TATATCTATATATGTGACAAAATCATGACAAGATGAAAATGTAATATGGAACATTTATTTAAAAAAATTGTGATCTTTATAGAATCGCAATTTTAATCGAATTCGTATTGAGGTATCGTGATGATATCGTATCACTGGTGTGACTGGTGATTCCCATCCCTAATATATAAGTTCTGTATTGTTTGTAAGTCTGACATGTCGATGTTTCATTACACTTAAAAAACAACAACAACACAGATAGATCCATAGGAGGTTTGCTCATTAGTAAGCAGATTAACTGTGCAAAACTACATGACATGTGCGACATAACGTTAATTTCGGTACACGTCTGCAAATGTCAGTTCTACACAGTAAAATTTGACATTATTTTACAGAATTCTCTGTAATGACGCAATAAACGCATATGCTTAGGAGCCACTTAAAAAAAAGTAATCAGGCGAACTCATATAATAGACACTGTTTAACCGTGCGTACAAAAAACGTACGTACCTGTGCTTTTCTAGCGTTATATAATGTAATAAAAACGGCTTGTTAGTGACATACCTGAGACCAGGGACTGACTCACAGTCTCTAATTAGTGTACGTGTGACAGTTGGTGTAGAGGAGGCAGGGGGAGAGAGGACGGGTCCTTAACAAACTTAGCCTCTCTATCCAGCCAAACTGCGTCACGCGTGTTAGTAAACACGACACTTGGAGTTTTTAAAGCTACCGAGATGAAAACAAGTAAAATACTATATTTTTTGCCATTAAATAAGCATTTCTCGTTAAATTAATAAAGTTAACGCGCATGCAAAACAACGCCACCGAATGTTACATGTTGTTTTGCAACGTATTTCAACGTAACAATAGACACGGCCTGAGAGTGCTGGAGCGCACGTGTTAGAAAGCAGTGCTGCGTTCAATAGCGTCAGCGCGTTTTTGAAACGTTCACGATTCGAATAGACTGATGGACTGTTACATGTTCGCTACTGCGCTCGTTATTGAACGCAACACTGTTTTCTGTCACATGCTGTCTTGTGCCAGACAATCAGGTGCATGTGAGGCGAGAGTCTGTCAATTAAATACAATTGTATCCAAATTAATTACATTTAATAATGTAATTTATATAATATGGCTTTTAACAATGATCATGCCTTTTGATTCTACAAAATCAAAAGAATTATTCATTGAATATGAAATGTGTGAGGAAATATGTATAAATCAAAATGAACAGATGATGACAGATGATGTCCCTGATGAGCAAGAAAGGAACCCAATCCTCATTTGGGTGACGTCAGATAGCAGGGCTTGATCTGCAGTCATACTGTGTGTTAGGAGGCTGGAAGTTCAGTATAACAGTAGAGGTGTTTAACCCTGGAAAACCCAGACCACCTTATCCTAGTAGGAAATTTATCTCCTTTGGCTGAAATGATGATACAGACCCAGTGAACCCTAAAACAGGTGTTTTTTTAAAAATTACCCCTTTCCTACTACATGTAATGACACGGGTCTGACCCCTTGGGATATCCAGTAGGTTTTACCAACTGGTAACTTTCACTCATGACATAAAGTCAGGAGTTCTTTCTTAGTAAGGAAAGACCAGATTCTCATTTCAAAATATATTTATTGATTTTAACTTTTCATCAATGACTATGCACATAAAATTTTGTTCTAAGGCAGGAACTAAAAACACTGGCATCAGCTTTTATATCACCAAATAAAAAGCACAGTAGCAGCCATGTTTGATGTGAAAAAAATCAGGTTAGTTCAGTCAGTTACCACTAAATGTCAGTGTTATGGGTTCACATAGGGCACACTGGGTTGTAATGCAAAAAGAAATCTTTACTTTGGTGTGTGGGTTGAATATGACGATGAAATAAAAGTCTGGGTCAAATATGACCCCATGGGTTCTCCAGGGTTAAGTTAATATGGAGTCCTATTTCGTTATTGGTGCCTCAAGTTCAAAACTGTTTGCAGGAATTTCAGTGCTGAACTATTCAGGTACTGGAGTCACAAGTCCTCACAGTTGCCTGCATAAGCCATGTCCAAGACAATCTTCGTGGTAAAGTTCATCAACTGTTATGCTGAGCTGTCTGCCACCTAACACACAGTATGAACGCAGATCAATTCCTGCTTTCTGTTTCACCCAGATGAGGGTGGGTTCCCTGTTGAGTCTGGTTCCTCTCAAGGTTTTGTCCTATTGCCATCTCAGGGAGTTTTTCACATTCCATACAAACTTAAATAATTCTTTTGATTGCGTAAAGCTGCTTGCGACAATGACAATGACTTTTTCTTAAAAGCGCTATACAAATAAAATTGAACTGAATTAAATTAAAGTTGAACTGTCCCCAATCACCACATGCCTACCAAGCAGACCACATGCAATGAGATCAGGATGTGTTAGACAGGTCCAGAGGGCAGAGGACGTGTGGATCACTGGCAGCTCAGGCGTGCCATGTGTAGTTTGGCAGAAAGAGAGAGAGAAAGAGAGAGAGAGGGAAGATAAAGACAGTTAGGTATGGTCACAGTCACATAATCCTGTGATTAATCTAAAGATCTTTTTTTTTTTTTTTTTGCTCTCTGGATAAAAAATAGTTGCAAAAATAAAATATTAGGCATGCTGACGAGCATTTCGGTGACCATTGATGTTTGTGAAATAGAGTGAATAAATATTAGGTTAATTAATATAAATCAATATATTTTTTAACAAACCTGTTTGTCCGGGGTTATTTGTGGGGAAACTGAGGGAGTTTTCTTTTTGCTTCAGAGCCACACCTTCAACTACACACTCACCTGGATGACATTCACCTGGCAATGACGCCTTTCCATGTTTACACAACATAAGCAAAGTGATATCTTCACATATGTGTAGCATCTAGCATAGAAATTACTGATCTCAGCTCTGCCATTAGCTGTCTCCTCTATTTTCTGTTCACCCATGACTGCACAACTATTCTTGACAAAAACCTGTCCCTTGACACCCAGAAGACTAATTAGCTCTTTGTGGACTACCAGTGTAATAAGATGAGCCACACACGCAAGACCCATCTACACTAATATCTTCAATTTTCAACTCAGCTGGGCCGTTAACACCTTGACCCTAATCAAAAAGTCAGGTCAGCATCTTTACATCTTAAGGACACTGAGGAAAACTCAGTGAGCCTCTGTAGCTGTACAATTGAGAGCATCCTAATGAACTACTTTTCACTGTGGTATGACAGCAGAGGATAAAAGCTAACAATTCTCTGAATTGCTGGTTGTAAGTTATAATTAGAGCAATCTGGTTTGTAAACCACTAAAATGTTCAACTGTGAACACAATTAAAGATATATAAAATAACACTGTGGAGCGTGGAATCATAAAGACGATTTTAAAATGCATAAGAGCTCAGGAAGTTTTTTCTGTATGTTGCTTTACTGTGTGTTAGGTTTAAATGAACCGAGCTAAGTCTTAAACCAAGAGAATAAGAATTATTGCTTGTTGTGTTCGTCACACCTTGATACACTTACAGGTCCGGGTCCGGTGGACTGTGAGAGACAAACACATGCAGGCATGATGTCTGAAGATCTCTGTTTATTCTTAGAAAAAGAGAGCACATTTAAAGCAGTGCTGTGTCCAGAACATCAAAAAACTAGTCATTAACATGTCAGTCACAGAGGTACCCGGAGACAAACAGGAGAGAGGAAATACATTTGCATTCTCCTAATTAAACAAAAGGATTCTAGCAGACGAGAGCCATTTTCATGTATACTGGATGTCTGGATACAGGATATAGAAGGTGTTACCACATAAAGCATAAGGAAGCACAGTGAGGGGTCTGTTCTCAGGGTACAGGAATCGTCTCATTAGATTACACTGTCTTACAATATTATAAAACCTCACACTGTGTTTTTCTTTGCAGTGGTTAGATTCACTCTGACAATCTGATTTATATGAGGAATTACCTTGTGCTAATAATTTACCTGCATTTTAGACTGAATGAAAATTGCCACATGCACTGTTGATAGTTGTTGCTAAAGTTATTTCCTTTTTGCCAGGGTACACTGAAGCTGATATGGACTCCACAAATTTGTGGCCAAAAAATAAAATAAACATAAATTATATATACAATATTGTAATAACATGTATTATAATTTCCTCATATCTGTCCAAGTTATGATAAGTTCCTCATCATAACTTGTTAGGGTGGAATCTAAACAATTGCCAAGACAAACACATAACCTACACAACAAGATTCAAGATTCAAAGAACTTTATTAATCCCAGAGGGAAATTGCTCTTGGTTATACAGTTGCTCAGATTCATTTACTGGGAAGCAAGGAAAAGTTAAATTAGGGAAAAAAAAAAAAAAAAAAAAAAAAAAAAATATATATATATATATATATATATATATATATATAAAAGACAGGAAAATAAAATTAAAGAAATAGAAATGTAAATATTAAAAGAAAAATAACAATAAATAGAAGTAAAATAGAATAGAATATAATTATATCTGGCACATAATTTAGTTACATACTGCACTAGAACTGTAGTGTAAGTGAAAAGAAGTATTGCACAAGTGTATTATAATCAGATATTGCACGTAGAACATTGAGTTGTGTGAACAGAAGTGTCAAAGTGTAAAATGTTATTAACCAGGAACTGCTGACAGTCCCTGACCCGTAGTGAAAATGCTACAGAGAAGAGTTATATAATTTTATGGCCACAGGGAGCAAAGATCTCCTGTGGCGCTCCGTAGAACACCTGGTCATAATTAGTCTCTGGCTAATACAGCATACAGCAAAAAAAACTCTATTACCTATTACTATGACAACATTTTAAAAGTGTCTTTATTTTTCCACTCCCACAGTGTTATTTTTATCTCTTCGAAACCTGTAAGAGAATTATTGACCTCCTTGAAAGGAAAAAGAAACAGAAAGTAACTTGTAGAGGATAAAATAACAACCAGTTTTCATTTTAAGGTAGGACTTCAAACTGCAAGCAAGTTGATAAGAAGACAAACAATAACCATCATGGGAAGCTTTCTTAGTTATTTCTTCAGTGAGGTAAGCTCTTTAAATATATTTTTTAAATTAAACCTGGCATGCAATAGACAACAATTTTAAGTAAAAAGTAAAAAAAATCTTTGAAACATTTACATGTGCTTGAGGGTTTATTAGCATTTAAATGTCCCCTTTTTGTTTTAATGCCAAGGTGCGCTGAAGATGATATGGACTCTACAATTTTGTGAAAAACCTTATGATCCATTTTAGAATGACATAAATCTGAACGCATGCCTCGATAGAAGAGAATCTGACCTTCTGTAGAAAGCAGTTCTGTTTATTTGCAATTTAAAGCCTCACAGATTTTCCCAGTGTTGTTTTACTCGGAAGAGGGTCAATCAGTAAAATTGATTGAACATAAAATGTTTAATTATAAATTTTAATTACATTTTAGTATAGTTATTTTAGAATTTACCCTTGATTTTATGTGATAGTTGTTGTTGGTCGTCACAGCGGAATATCCAGTCCACACAACAACTTGGATAGTAATGAAAGTAAATATTTTATGTTCCGAAAAAGTATTTAAAAAACATATAAAGTACTCTTAAATGCTTTTAAGTAAGACAAATATATATAAACAACAAAACAATGTTGAGCACTGCACTTACAGTGCTACCACAAAGCTCCCTGGTATCGGTCTATGATTAACTTGGTTTATTGTCATGTTGTCCTGACAACATTGTCATTGTCAATATTGTCATGTCTGCATGTCTGATTACATATTGGTAATGTATTAAATGTAAGTGGTATTTTTAAATTGATGTTTAAAATATTAAAGTGGTGTTTTTTTGGTACATCCTGATTCTGTACCATCTAAGAATTAGGACAAAGTTTATAATGAAGAAGGCATATCTAAATGATTGCAGAGTTCCCCAACTGAGGTGAGAGATCCACAACAAACTGAGGACTCAAGCGCAGTGGCAAGTTCATCTTCAGATTCTGAAGTGGGAAAAAGTAATCTTCCATACATTTCACTTTAGTATTAATGCACTTTACTCCAAACTAATGTAAGTTTACTATGGTTTCAAGTAATTGTCAGAACAATGTGCTATTTCAGACAGCTCACGGGACCCGCAAAGGACAGAGAGCATCTTCCCAACAATCAGTGCATCTGATAACATTAAAGATGTGGATAGGCTAAACATATTTGTAATATATTCTGGGAAAAAAATGGAAATCATTATATACCCCATGGAAAAAATTTCTCGTTTACTTGAGCAAGCATGTGACCAGGTGCAAAAGAAACCAGAGGACATGATCCTTGTTTTTGAAGGTAAATAATAAAAAAACATTATGTCATTTACATTCACAAATGTATACACTTTGGGAATAATGAGACAAATTTGTTTAGCAAAAAGCTAATTAAAAGTTATAAGTGAGTACTTACCCATTAAATCATACATATTTAAAATTTTACTCACAGGGGAGCATAGTGGTTACCCCATGTCATACATGGCAAATGGGCAGTTGCTTAGTGCGCGCGTGTGTGGGTTTGTGCGTGCACACACGTGTGTGTGTGTGAAACTGAAGTAAGACAAGAGAGGAGATGGATACCATACTCACATGAGCATGCGTGCGCACATACACATAAACACACACACACTAATGGAAATACTGCTCTGTCTGGAAACTTCTTTAACATGGAACCTCTCTAATGACACACACACTAACGGAATCACTGCTTTCTGACAGAGAGAGACTCTGGAAACTGGATTTTTAGCAAAGAAGCTATTTAATGACACTTGCTTTTGCTATACTTTCACGCATACACATGTGGTCACAGAGTTATAATAATCAGTACATGGATGTTGACTATACGAGTGATACACACGCACTGAGACTGAGCATGGGAGAACCGACAGCGCGCACTAGAGAGGAACTATTGGCTCAGTTGTGATCAGTTGTGATGCTCGGCAGACAAAGCACATGCATACTACAGTATTCATACATCAAGACCTCGCTCGTTTAAGAAGTTAAAATTTATTAAAAGATTTTGTTAATCTTGCAAAATGCTCGCAGACCAAGTTACTAACAATCCAAGGTTACACTGTATTTGGTTGAAGAAAATGATTGTATTATTTATATGTTTGTTACATAGTTTTTAAATTAATAAACATTGAATGTCATAAAATTTTTTTAAATATATATTTCTTTGCTTTAAGGAGAGCTGCTGGATCTGACAAAGACAGTGAACCAGTACCCCAAGCTAAGGGGGGGAAAGGAAGTGAGACTTATCCGTGGTCACTGAAAAGTACTTGATTGTTTAATTTCGGTATTTAATTTGTCAGTTAACTTTCTAATGAATGATGTTATATGATTTTGTGTATTCAATTTAGACTTTCAAGTAAAAAAACGGCCATGTTGTTATGTTCTCACATTTTATGTTAGGCCACATATATTATTGTTACAGTATTTGCTGTACTGTTAAAACAACTATTGCATTACATTAAATCAGAATGTTGATCAAAAACTATTGCTAAAATAGATGTTTTAATATAAAGTGTGATTGTCTGTGGTCAGCATGGTCTGAAACTCATCAAGAAATTCCGGAAAGTACTACAGTAGCTTGATTCAATAGGAGAGTCTTAATATTTTGCTGACAATGACAATGACAATGAGCATCTGCTTATCTTAATGGTTTAGTAGAAAGAGATGAGTCTCTTATAGGTCTTGGTTCTTGGGTAGTTTTTTTCAGTTTTTTTTGGGATCTTATTTTCTGTTGAGTTTTTTTTTTTTTTTTTCAGCATCGACTGTATCTGCAATTGTAGGTTTTTCTGTGTATTAGATGCACAATGCATTTGATTTTGTTTTGTGAGTTGCATTTATATGTACATAAATACTGTGCATTCAGACATCTTGCAGTTTTCCATGTGAACTGAACTTCATGTCTGGGATGCTAAATCTGGTACAATACTAATTAAATATTACATATTTTTACTATAAAAATGTAATGTGGTGCATGATGCCTTGATGAAATAATAAAACAATAAATAAATCATACACTGTAATTTCTCAATTTGTCTTTACTTAAGTATTTCTCCATGTTTAATATTTAATAGTTTTGATGTCTTCACTGTTGTTCTACAGTATTATGAAGAAAAAACATTTAACAATTGTGGAAAAGGATTACTTGTGGAGTGTGCTGATGATCATCTTCTGGACAGTTGTCAAGTCAGACAGTCTTCCCCATGATTGTATTAGAATTAGATACAATCTACTGGATTAGACTGAGAGATGCACAATATTTATCTATGTATGCATAGGAATTTACTAAACTCTAAATAAACTCTTTTTAAGAAATGTAAGCCATAATGAAAATAATAAAACATTTCACTTTACATGTAAGCAATATATAATATATAAAAGTTTCACAGTTTGAATTAAATTACAAAAAAAAAAAAAACTTTTCCATGATATTCTCATTTTCTAAGATGTTGGGAATATATAGACGTCACACCAGGATCTGCAAAATGTAAAGCTAATTTCAAATTCAGTGTTCTTTACACATATGATTTATAATTTATATTCCAAAACAACAATCAGATATTAAACACTTGTATGGATTACTTGTATGCATTAATGTTCTTTTATTGATATACATACACTTAAAGTTACATTTAGACACTTGGCAGATGCTCTTATCCAGATTTCATGTGCACATACAGTATATATGTATTGTATTACACAATTTTCATTTGTTTGTATAACAGAGACACATTTGGTACAAAATATGACAGTTTAAATGTCATTAAACAGAAATTATGATTGTAACACTGGTGTAGTAAAAAATCTAATAATAAAACAACAACAATAACATTATAAGCAACAGCAACAACAACAACAACAACAATAATAATAATAATAATAATAATAATAATACAGTAATAATAATAGTATCACTCATCCAATTTTTATGTGCTCCATTAATGAAGCTTTAATGTCACCCCTGTCTGAATGATCACAATCAGATAAAGCATTGAATTGAGGCTTCATGTTTAAATGTCCATTAAGGTGACTTTTCACATTAATTATCAGTAATGCATAATGAAAGTATGAAATTTCACATGATACAAGGTAAAAATTTACATTTTAAATTTCTGTCAGTTCTGGGATTCGAACCGAGACAACAGACTGCAAAGGATGATGTCCACGCCTGGGCTGATGGGAATTGTAGTTCCCGCTACCTCCCGTTCGCTACATTTGCCTGAGCAAATCACTTGACGCATCATCTCTTGTTGGGTCTGGGGTATGTAAATTTATGTGTAAATAATAAAATCTTGTTTTTTTTCACTGTTTGAACATCTTGCCCTCTTCCCAAACCCCCCATCTCCCCCCAGCCAGGCCCAGACCACCATTACCAGCTTCCCACCACCACTATAACACAGCTGAAGAGAAAGGCAACCACAATGTAACGACAGTAGCTGAGAAACCATGTCCCCAGAGGCAGCTCATTCTCGTTCCACCACCGGGCTGTCAGCTAGTGATTCTCGCTCCAGGTGCCTGTCCTTTTTGCTGCTCAAAGGGCCGTTGGCATCAGCCGTTCCTCTGGCCCCCCTGCTCCTGTCTGGATGCTGACTCGCAAAGTATTACACAACACAAAATGCTTCGTTATGTCCCACTGACTGATATTTTATAAAAAAAAACATCATTAGATTGTTATTAAAATATTTTTTTATTTAAGCAGCATGTTAATGTTGTTGTAATTTGAACTAAATCATACAGTTTTATAGATAGAAACAAAAGAGAAACAGTTAATTAATGGGAATGAATTATAAAAAGCTGTAATACATAAAGCCAGAGAAGTTGGACGGAGGGACGTGTACTGGTATAAATCCATGTTTAATGGTAAAGGGAAATTTTTTTTATTTTTGCTGTTAAACACATTTTACAGATTAAGAAAAATCAGTTGCCGCTGTGGGAACAAAAATGTGTTTAGAAAAAAAGTGATCAGTATTCTTTAATAAAATTGCCAGCATTGTAGCTCTGACCCTGTAGCAACATCTCACGAGTCAGTGACATCTCGTAAGCAAACTTTGTCCTTAGCATTGGTAAATATTGATTATGACTCATTATGTTCAAGAGGTTAACGTTATTCATATAATAATGTTTATATATGTATATATATATATTCGGCCAAAATACAGTATTTGTGCTGATTTTATTTGTTATGTTATACATATAAAGCAGAAAATGTGTGTACTAGAGAATCTACTGCTGAAGTTTATGCAACGTAGAAGTGGCAATCTTGCTTCAGCCATTTTGGAGAGATGATTTAATATGTGCCCCTAAAAAGGCAATTTTACAGCATCATACTGTCAAACAGTAATAGTTTAAAATAAAAATTATTCATATTTCTTTGAGTATTGATACTAAAATTATGAGCATCAAAAAGCATATGACCTGTAAAATTTGTTGCTTAAATTAAAGCATTCCATAAAAAATTTAGATTTTTATCCCTCACAACAATCTGCACTGTCCATAACTCTGTCAAGTTCATGTTGCAATATCTTAATAAGTTTTTGGGGAAATCTAAATCTAAAGTTGCTTCTGAATGACAATTAAGATTATTAAAAGATTGGAATTTAAAAAAGTTATAGACACTACATAAAAGGGCATGAAATTGTATTAAGGAAATGTGTTTCTTTTTATCTGATAAAAATATAAATGACTATGTATGATTACAAAATATAGGTGAGACACTTTAAGCACCAATGCCATGTTTTGGTCGACTGTGTATTTTTATAAAATCCAAGCTACCACTTAAGGTTCTTTTTTTGATTCTGTTTATAGAGGCATGGTTTGGAGGGACTCCTGGAACTGCTTTAAAGCCAAACTTAAGCTTGACTGGGAAGTATGTGTAGTAGTTTAAAAATACAGTGGAACCTTGGATTACGAGTATAATTCCTTCCAGAAGTGTGTTCGTATATCAAAACTTTCGGAAGTCAAAGTGAATTTCCCCATAAGAAATAATGATAACTCAGATTATTCGTTCCACAACACAAAAAAAATTAATGTATAAAAATAATGAATACAAAAATGATGAAGTAAATTAGACACTGTACCCCTCCCCTCCTCCTCTCGTCTTCTCTTTCTTTCTCTCTCTCACACACACACACACGCACACACACACACACACTCTAACAGAAACAAGGCTCTGTCACGATTCTTTTCAAAGGTAAAGTGCAGGTTAATTTACATGAGTGATTCCACTCTGTATGTCTGTGTAGAGAGGGTAAAGATCCATTTTCTATCTCTCTCTCCCTCTCTCTCTCTCAGCATTCAGTTTCTGTGTGTGCGTGTCATTAGACACCGTGGCCCTCTCCTCCTCCTCTCACCTTCACACATACACACACACACACACACACACACACACACACACAGACACACACACACACACACACACACACACATATCTGTTGTCAGTTCTCACAGACCAAAATGCTTTTACTCACACAGCAAAGGCAGATCTCACAGAAACCTCATCTACCCTCCAGTGCTGTCTCATTGCCCGGCACAGGTGTTATGTGGGCTCTGGACCTGCCAATCTACTGTAAAGAAAGCAGATTCTATCTCAGCTCTAGCTACTCTTTTGATTTTCTGGCACTAACTGAGACCTGGATATCTCCTCAGAACTCAGCTACACTGGCTGGGCTATCCTCTGCCTATGCATTCTCTCACTCTCCATGAGAAACTGGCAGAGGTGGAGGTACGGGTCTGCTGTTGTCTAAGAGATGATCCTTTGCCTATTCCCATGTCTCATCTCAGTTTTTCAGTACATATGCAGTGCCTGCCCCTCCTCTCTCCAACATCTGGGTTTCATTAAAGGGCCGTCTTTAGCCCCCCCAATGTAAAGCTTGGGTTTCCTATATGCAATGCACACAAAGAAGCCTATGTCCCAGCTTGCACGCACATCCACGATTATATACTGATAAGGTATCTTCTAACCCTCCAAAAGTAAGTAAAATCAAATGAAATCAAATAAAAATTTCTACCATATATCCCCCCTCTGGGACTTATAAGTCCCACACTAATTGGTTAATCTAGAGTGCGACTCCATGAGTCAGTCTTCCTTATACTAACTGGTGATTAAATTAAATCACTGGACTTTTATCAATGACTGACCCATGGATTCGCCCTCTAGTGGAGAATCGGCCAAACCTGTCCTTCCACCCTTGACTAGGAATAGGAGTAAAAGACTCGACCTCCAGGACATCGTACTTCCCATTACTCAATAACATGACATGAACATGTACTTAATACAGTGATTTTCTAGGATTACATCAATTGGATAAATCATATAACCTACAATGGAACATACAATTACACAATAACACAATACAATTTTTAAGAATGGATATACAGTTAAACAGCCTTGTTGTAATATAATAGTCTTCAACTCAGGTGCTTTGCACACCGCAGGGAGCCAGTTGGAGCCCACAAGAGAGGTTGCCAGCACGTCATTGTGGGCTCATGCCGTGGAAGATACTGTACACTTCAATATATGAACCAGTAAAGTCTCTTGTTAGAGATATATATGGCTGAGTTCGGGATATCCTTGATGACTGTGTCCAAAAAATTCATCATTGTCTGTTGTTGCTAGGAAATGCTGTTAATTTTAGGAAACCTTTGATTAATAAATTCATAAATCACATTCATAAATTTACTTGACACAGTAAAGTCACCCATTAACTGCTTCAATTAAATTTCTGCACCTGGAATAAAAGAGAACGGTGTTTAGTGGCATTACATATTGTGATAATCTGGTTAAGGCTTGCTTCCTTCTCGTGCATTTTTCCTGTGGAGGAAATTAAAATTAGTTGTCGCTGCTGCTGTTTTATCTGTAAAAGCAATATAGTGTTAGTTAAACAGAAATGCATTCATACAATGTAGAGGACACAGTTAGTTGTCACACATAATCTGTACAATTGTTTGTCCTGTTAATTGTGTCAGGAGAAACCTGGTCGAAATCAGTCAGTCAGTCAGTCTTGTTTGTATCAGAAGTGGATGCGGCTCTCAAGCAGATTCTCATTCTTAATTTGGAGCAGCGGAGTGTTCAACGCTGCACAATTTGGTATCCAACTTGTGCCAATAGTTGGTTATTTTCCAATAATGATTTAATTTCTTTGTATTTTTTCTGATGTTAGGTTCTTCTTTCTTTCTTCCTTCGTTTTCGGTATTCATAGCTCTTTGTGACTCTCGTGTAATTGTTCAAGTGATACCACACGGTCTTGTCTTTCACTTGAATCACTGTTGGAGTGGCTGCCACACTTTGCGGGGTCCCTCCCTCCTGGGCTTGTGCCACTTCCTCCTAAACACTCGCAGATAGACCTGGTCTCCTAGAGTGATGGGACACGGAGCGTCTCTTCCTCCTTGTTCTTTTCCTGCACATAGATTACTTCATGTACGGCAGTTAGTTTCTTCATATAAGATTTTCAAAATTGTTTAAGCGGTGGCCTTTATATGGCTTCTACAGAATGGCACAGGCATGGGTCGACCCGTAAGCATTTAATGCGGGGTTAGATGTGTATTTGTGTTAGGTTGCATGCTTGTTAGCTCATTGGTACAGCATCAGTTAAAGCCTAGTTTAGCATTGTACTACTACAATTATTATTAACCTTGGCTTTGAGATTACCATTTACACTCTCTACCGTCCCCTGGGACTCTGGACATAACCAAATCCTAGCTTTTTCCCAACCGTTGCAGCACCTGTCTTACATTTTCTGAATGAATATTGATCCATTGTCGGAACTCATCTCTGATGGAATTTCAAATCTAGACATCACTTCCCTTACGATTTGATAACTGTTCCTTACTCTTCATCTGCAGATGTTATTGCTTTTACTCATCTACTAAATATGTCAGTTATTACAAGCATGTATCTTTCGCCCAGAACACTACTTTATCATACCCACATAGTTCACCACTAAGTGATTAAATGGTAATTCTGGTACCGGTATATAGCCTATAGGTGTCGCTGTTTCCTTCCTGACATTACGCTTAGCACATATCTCCCATGAAGCTAGGAACTCTTCAACCATAGCCTGCAGATATAAAGTCCAATACCTATGTTGCCTGATTTTTCTCACAACCTGTCTTCTTACACAATGGCCCAGTCCATGAGCATTTAAACCAGAAATATTCACCAGTGCTATGGGTGCTATAATCAGACCTTCATGTGGACACCAAATACCCTGTGCGTCCTTATGCGCTCCCCTCTGGAGCCACATCGAGTGCTCGTACGGACCTGCTTGATGTTGAGTACAAATGATATCCTCTAACTGAGGCTGTGGTTCTATAAGGACTATGTGCGCTTGCACAGCTAGTTGCCATTTTGATGCACGCTTCATTTCTAAATCTGCCATGTTGTTACCTTTAGCAACACAGTCATTTCCCTTTTTTACGGGTCTGACATTTAATGAAAGCCAATCATCTTGGTAGCATCAGAGCAGACATTAGTTTACTTATCTGTTCAGCACTTTGAATGGGAGTTCCTTCATGCTTTTTAAACCTTTGCTTCCATACGGTTCCAAACAGATGACATACACCATGGAATAGGCTGAATCTGTAAAAATATTTGCCACTAGACCTTTGGCTAATTGACAAGCAGCGGTGAGCGATTTCAACTCAGCTAACTGAGCTGAACACGGTTGTGTACAATGCTGAGATAGGATAGGTTTAAAATCTTCTCCATCCTTCATCACTACTGAATACCCTGTGTGACTTTCTACCTGGTCTCTAAACTAGATCCATCAACAAAATAAGTCACTTCCGCTTCAGCTATAGGCTTAGATTCAAGATCAGGTCATAACCTAGTAAATGCCAATGAGTTCGCCACAAAACTATGAGTCACTCCTCTATAGGTTTAAGTGAGTAATTTAGCTGGATTAACTGTGTCACATCGCTTTATATTAATGTCGGGATATGTGAGCAGTGAAGAATATGCTTGGAGGCGAGCTTGGGTTAGAACACCTTCCCCTTGTTTTTATCAATTTATACAATCTATCGGTAACCTGTTGTCAATGAAGATGCTGTTCTATATGTATAATGTACAACTACAAAACCCTATTGGCATGTTGGATAACCTTGAGTTATATTATCTAGCTTAGTGCTGTAGTAAGCTAGGGACTGGTTTTTCCTATCACTGCATTTTCCTGCATCAGTATAGCTGAGGTAGATCCATCAGCTTGGTTCACTACATACCGATAGAATGGATTGCTATAATCAGGTACTGTATACCTAAAGTAGGTGCAGTCTGCATTTCTTTTTGATGGATTCAAATGCTAACAGTATATCTGGGTTCTATTTTAAGGGAGAACTTAGATCTTGCAGTTCTTCTTTTCTCATTATTATCTCCCTTAGTGGAGCTGTTTTATCCTGCATATTCCTTACTCCAGTCAGCATGAAACCTGTTAACCCTAGAAAGCCATCACTGTTTATCAGGCTGTGACACTGGTGCCTTACTTATGCCTTCTAATTATGTATGTACTACAGCTGTCGTATCATGTGAAATTAGTCACCTTAACAATTTAACTTGAGGTTTACGGTATTGTAGTTTAGTTTATGACACTTAATGACCTCCTTACTAGCTTACGGTGTACCTTAATGGAATCATTCTGGCATGTTTCTAATGATGGTAGTCATATTAAATCGTCACCCATATGCTGACCCAGGCTATCTTCTATCCTTTAACCCCCTAAATCAGCTTCCACCTCTGATTGAATATATACAGTGAATGTTTGAACCACCGTGGCATTTTTGGTATCTATTTTGTCAACTTGCACTTGTAAATGCAAATAAATGCAGTAGTTTACTCTTTTCTGCCATTTGAACACTGAAGAAGGCTGAACAAAGATCATTACAATAAAATATTTGGCTTAGGGAGGGACATTAGTCAGCAGTGTGTGTGGATTTGGAACTTCTGCTGGATACTTTCCTGTTTTACTAGTAACTGCATGTAAATCATGCACATGATGCCATTTATTTGTACCTGGCTTAATCACTGGGAAAAATAGGAGTATTGCAACAACTGGTCTCTTTTAGCACAGATGCTCTTACAAGGCCTTCAATAGTGTTCTATATACCCGCTTTTGCCTCAGGTCGTAAAGCATATTGTCTTACTCTGGGCAGTTCTACATCTGGTTTACGTTGTACTTGAAGTTGGCTAGCTGATTTAAGTAGGCCTACATCTGTATCATGTTTAGACTATAATTCAGATGGGACTCGACTATCCATTTGCCGATATAGCTAATTTCCCACAGTAGATTTCAGATGCTGATGCCATTTGTGTTTGTGACTTGTGGCTAACTACAACTTCTTTAAGAAGTACGAATCAATTTATTACCACACAAGATTTTTACACAGGTTTTATCTGCAGAATGAAATCAACATAAATCCTATGAGCTGCAATTCTATCCTGCAGTACATACAATGTCACCTAAAGAACAGAATCAGTTACATTGAACCACCTTTTTACAAAATCACACTCCTCTACACTGATAGCTGCTCCTTGCCGACCTATGATGATGTGTTGTGATGGGTCATACATCATTGTACAGTGAAAGTCTGACAGGGTAATTGTGCTTCAGGAATTTATGTTCAACATACACCCCTTCTGGAGAACACCATATTTGCAGTCCTAATTCACCTAATGATTCCCTTCCTAGTAAATTAACTTGTGTATGACTTGAGAATAATACAGGTATAGTCACGCTTTTATTGTTAGGTTGTAGTAACTACTTTTTCCTTCCCGAGAATCTTACGGTTCTGGCAAACTTTTCCAGATGTGAGAGGCATGACTTATAAGTTATCGGACCTGGGATGTTGTCTCCCCCCCCCCCTCTCATCCCTCGGGCCGGCAATGGCTATGCGAGGCAATTTAATCCATATCCCCACATGCTTGGGGGAAAGTTAGACTGAGAGTTACTTTGTACTCTCTTCCCTGGCCTTGGAGTGAAAACGTTGGTGACAGACACAGGCATCTGGCTTGAATTTGGAGAAAATGCTGCTGGTGATGTCATCACTGACTGAAGCTGGCTGGATTTTTGATGAAGGATTGCTTGTGGCCCTCTCTGTTTTTTTTCTGGTAATCAGAGTAGCTTGAGCTTTTTTCCTTGGTTCACTCTGTAAGGTTTTCAAGCTGTAACTGCCTCCAGGTCACCCTTTAATGTCCTTGGGTCAACACTCTGCATGCAAGGCCTGCCATACAACAGCCTCAAAGCCTCAAAGACAGTCCATCCATGTGGTATATATTTACAGCCTCACTCGAGGCAGAAGCACGTTTTTTCTTCTCCACAAAGTCTTCACCAATAGAGTTTTTATATCAATCACCGATAAAAGCTTGCCTGAGGTCTGCTCGTCTAAGACCATGTCCCTGCACCCTCGTTGAATGCTGGGGAGGCGGTTGACAACACCCTCGAGACCTTGAGTTGCCCATGCCCCACCTTTAATTAAAATTGGGAATTGTAGAACTGCCCATATTAAATAACAAATCCTCTTCACCCCCATCCTCTCTACTGTACAAAGATCTATGTCCAGTCTTTAATGGTGTAGCTATCTGACTTTTTACTGGTGTTTTAGTGCTTCTGTCTGACCTCTCTCCACATGTCTGCACCCCCTCCTGTTCCTCTACATCCTTCTCTACACATAGCTTTTCCACTCTCTGTAAATCTACCCCCACTTTCCTTATACCTCTCTGCATAACATTCCTTCTCCATCTCACCAGAACCTTCCCCCATTCCCTTACGCTTAGGAATTCGACTGTCTTCCTGCACCTACTATATGGGGGAGGTGTAACTAACTTCTCTCTCGCTACTTCGGCCTCACTTCCTGACTTCCTTAACTTTTTCCATCACTTCCTGTTTCTTTCTTACCAACTTCACTTATTCTTTCTTAAACAAAGCTAGGACCACTCTTTCCTGCTGTCTTTTCAACTTCTCTAGACATGCTTTCTCTCTCTTGCCGCCGCTTTATAATTTTTTATCAAGGTGTCCATCTCAGAACACAGTGCTGAATCAAATGTCCCCTCCTTTGGCCATCTTGTAATCATATCTTTGGTCCTCTTTTTGCTACTTATTGGAGATCTTAGTGATGAGATCTTCACACAAAGGATGCTTTGGCACTAAAGTCTCCACCGGAGAGGCTGCCATTATGCTTTAGCCTATGTCACCACTTAGATATTTATTTTTTAATTTTGTGCCTTTTTAATTTTTACTTAATGGCTAAATTTACTTACAACAATATACGCTCTTTTAGAATCACAGAAGTATCCACCTCCACTTACCAAGGCTCATCAATGATAATCATTCCTGAATCTACACCACTTCACTATTTTCAAATTAACACTTGCCAAAAAGCATAGTACTTTTATGCACCGTGAACACTTTTATCAATAAGTGTGTAATGCCACAATATTAATATGGGGTTCATACACATTCACCACTCCACACTATTTATTTATTTATTTATTTATTCAGAGGCCTATGCATTCAGACTTTATCCCTCTTTTCCTAGAAAATTGGGTTTATTCTTTTCATACTTGTCCCCCTGCTAAAAGAGCTCATTGTTCCACTCACACGTGTCCCTTTATTGATTAATATTTATCTATTTAATTATTAGGCTAGCTATTACTTAAATAGGGCTCATTCACACACACGTCTCTGGTCTGGCAGCAAGCTGCCCCCCTCTGAGGGTTGCACACACAATTCCCTCGGGAGGTCCAGCCCTGTTCACAGAACACAGAGCTTATGGTTCTCATTCAACCATTCTCTCTCTCTCTCTCTTTCTCTCTCACACACACACTAGGCGAACATAGAGCTCTCATACACTCAGACAGAAACAGATAGACACAACATCAATTAGACACAAACAATTGCAATTGTATTCAACTTAATGGCACAAAATAGTGCTCCACATAGAAAAAGATATTAATTACCCCTGTCACTCATATCAATAAAACATAAGGGGTGCTTTCTTATGATGTACAATTGTACATTTCACATACGAAGGGTATCAATTAAAAACCACCAAACTCATACCATATAACATTTACGGTGGCTACAAAAATTGCTTATGACATACAACAGTACGTTCCTCATACGAAGGGTATTTTTTATTAATTGCTGGGTAACCTTACACAAGCAATATAACTAATTAAGCGCA